>QEPC01012592.1:1285742-1298394 GCA_003113815.1 Sphenodon punctatus | reverse complement strand
TCGGAGACAGACCGAGTCCGACGCCAGCGTCGCTCTAGCCTCCTGCCCACACGCTTCATACACCGCAGCCCCTCAGTAAACCAAGGGGTCCTGCGGTGACGAGACCGAGGCAGAAGGCGCCTCGGAGCCACCCTGTCAATGGCCTCCTCCAGCAAGATGTTCCAATGCCGGACCAGCTCATCCACAGAGTGACCGTCCACATCCAGGGTAAGCTCCCTCAGGACCTCCTGGAACCGCTGGGGCTCCATCAGCCTCCGAGGGCGGACCATCCTAACTGGTCCCTTCCCCTTCTGGAGGGGGTGCGCTAAAAACAAAGGTACACCCGAGAACACATGGAAGTTAATGAGACTTACTTCTCTGAATTGCACATCAAAATTACTATACCATACACGTTTGCTGCTTAGTTATTAAGAGTCACCAACTCATTGCTTCACCATCAACATTAATACACTGCCTTAACTCTGTCCTTGTATGAAGGATGACAAAATGGTTTGAGCTTGAATGCCGAAATTGAAATGTTAAGTCTATTCATTTCTTAAGTCTAATAACTGATATTTTATTTTATATTTTTATTAATGTATATATGTTTTATAATTTATTTTACAGAAATAAATTTATTTATTGGTATTTATTTATTTTCAAACTTGTTACGTCGCCCCTCCTGCAGAAGGCAGTCCAGGACGGCTTACAAAAATAAAAACATATATAAAATTCATATAGCATCCTGCAGACAACCAAACAAACAGTAAATAAAACAGTAAAACAAACAAACAAAAGGGGGGCATCACCTCCCACATAATTAGCACCCCACCCCATCCTCCTAACCAACCTGCCCTCCCCCTAGGCCTGGCGGAACAGTCAGGTCTTGCATGGACACCAAAAAGAGGAAAGATCCAGGGCCACCCAGGCCTCCACCGGGAAGGAATTCTACAGCCATGGAGTTGCCACCGAGAACACCCTCTCCATAGTAGCTCCCCCTCAATACTCAGGGGACCTTGAGATGGGGGCTCCCGGATGACCACAGGGGCCGGTCAAGGGCACAGGGAGTGAGGCAGTCCCGCAGATAGTTAGGGCCCAAGTCGTGTAGGGCTTTATAGGTAAGAACCAGCACCTTGACTCAGGCCTGGAAGACTATAGGCAGCCAGTGCAGTGAACAGAGCACTGGTGTAATGTGCCCCTTCCCCCTAAGGAGGCGGGCCACTGCATTCTGCACCAGCTGCAGTCTCTGAACTGTCACCATGGGGAGCCCCACGTAGAGCGCATTACAATAGTCCTATCTTGAGGTAATGAAAGCATGAATGATAGTGGACAGATCAGAGTCTAAGATATATGACTGAAGCTGCCACACTAGATGTAATTGGCTAAAAGTGCTCCTCACCACATCCCCAACCTGGGCATCTAGGCAGCGCTGTGAGTCGAAGAACACTCCCAGACTCTTGACCTGAGGTACCAACAGAGGGCAGACCTCATCAATGATGGGGGATGCCATACCCATCGCCTTCCCCACTAACATCACCTCCATCTTATCGGGATTCAGCCTCAGTTGACTCGCCCTCATCCAGTCTCCCACAGCCGCCAGACATCGTGTAAGCACCAAGACTGCAGGGCCCCTGTCCGATGAAAAGAAACAGAGTTGGGTGTCATCAGCGTATTGATGGCACTGAACTCCAGTACTCCGGACGATCTCACCCAACGGCTGCATATACACGTTGAACAGGAGAGGGGAAAGAATAGAACCCTGCGGGATTCCACACGAGAGGTCCCGGGTAGATGAAAAGTGTTCCCCTAGCACTACCCGTTGGGTTCTCCCTGAGAGGAACAAACAGAACCATTCAAGAACAGTCCTACTAATTCATGCTTGGTCCCGCAGACACATCACCAACAACTCGCGGTCAATGGTATTAAAAGCAGTAGATAGATCTAAAGAATCAACAGGGTCGAATGGCCCTGGTCTAACTCCCGGCGAAGATCGTCGACCAGAGCCACCAATAGCCCGGACGAAAGCCGGACTGTGAGGGATCCAGACACCTGAGTCGGTCCAGATGCTCCTGAAGCTGCTGAGCCACCCTGTTCAATAACCTTCCCTAAAAAGGGAAGGTTAGAGACAGGTCAATAACTGGCAAGGGCACAAACGTTCAAAGATGGCTTTTTGAGCAGGGGCTGAATCACGTCCTCCTTGAGGCAACCTGGCACCCTGTCCTCCCGAAGGGAGACACTAACCACCTCAGACAGCAACGGCCAAAATGTCTCCCAGCAGGCCTTAACCAGCCAGGGCAGGCATGGATCTAATTCACAAAAGGTGGCTCTAACTGCCCCAAGAGCATCCTCCACATCAGCAAACAAGATCTGGTGAAACTGATCCCAAGAAATTGGACAAGGCAGGGCTTCCACCATCTCTGGCTTTCCCATTGTAATAAGCGTGGCGTCGAAAGCATGGTGAATCTGAGTGATTTTATCAACAAAATAATCAGCAAACATGTCACAGCTGTCACTGGAAGATTCCAGGTCCACACGGAGGAAGGCTGGACCGACCAGCCCCCTCACTGCCAGGAAAAGCTCCGCTGGACGAGATTTAGCTGATGCAATGAAGGCAGCAAAGAAATCCTTCTTATAGGCTCATAAACTAGCTCTATGATGCAATCAGTTGGCTTCAGCACAAGAGCGTTGCCACCATCGCTCCAACCACTGCCTTTCATGCTTCAACAACCGCAGCGCCTCAGTGAACCAAGGGCCCCTGCGATGTCGAAGGCGAGGGAGCGGACGCTTGGGAGCCATCTGATCCATAGCCCCAGTAAGAAAGGTATTCCAGAACTCGATGAGGCCATAAAGCATCCGGTTGGCAAGGTCAGCAGTTAACTCCCCCACAGCAGTCTGGAACCTCTCTGGTTCCATTAGTCTCCTGGGGCAGACCAACCAAACTGGTTCCACAGCCCACTGGGGGCAAACATGTGCCGGGAGACAGGCATGTACAAGGTAATGATCAGTCCATGACACAGGGACCACTGACACCTCCCCCACTAACAGATCCCCTGCTTCGAGGCCAATGCAGAAAACCAAATGAAGGGTATGTCCTCCATCATGTGTCGGTCCGCTAACCCTTTGGGACAGTTCCACGGTTGCCATGGTGGCCATGAACTCATGCTCTGCTCCTACAAGTATGGCGTCAGCGTGAATGTTGAAGTCCCCCAAGACTAACGTCTTCGGGGACTGCAACACCATGCCCAACACCATCTCCATCAGAGCATGTAGGGATGAAACTGTACAGGTAGGTGCACGGTGTGCAAGCAGCACCTCTAACTTGTTTTCTGCCAAATCAATCACAAGATGGAGGCCCTCAACGCCTGACAGAACCTGCACTGGATACCTATATGAATTGTTTTAAATTTTAAACTAGTTATATAAATCTGGACTTCTAATATGTATGTAAAAGGACAGAGTTGGTGGCTTTCAATAAGTAAATAACAAACATGGTATAGTAATTTTGATGTTTTTGGGGGTGTAAGTTTTGTTATAATGCATGTTAAATGCATTTTGAAATGCAATTGTAATTTTCATGTTTTGGGGAGTTTAAGTTTGGGTAAAATGTATTTTGTGAAATGTTTGTTAAAAGGTAGGGTTTTTTTTTAGAAATGGTCCTGCCTTTATAGGTTTTTTTTAAATCATAAGGTTTTGTGTTTTAGAAACCTTTGATGGTTTTCACTCATGCAGAGATGATTTTCCAAGACTCCTTTGTTCAGAAACGTAACTTGGGCGGCTGGAGGTTGTTTAAAGAAATTGGGTGCCACTCAGGCCCCATTCCCTCCCTAGAGATCAGCAACGGCAACTCCTCCACCTCTGAATTTAACATAAAAACATAAGTACCACCATACTGGGTCAGACCAATGGTCCATCTAGCCCAGTATCCTGTCTCTGACAGGGGCCAATCACGGTGGCTTGGGAGAAGCACCCAACAGGTCACAATGGGGGAGCCATTCCCTGTTGTTTCCCCTCAGCTCCTGTCATGTTCCCTGATCCTGTCTGGCTAATAGCTTCTAATGGAACTATCTTCCAGAAACTAGTCCAAACTTCTTTTAAACTCAGCTACAGTACTGGCCCTAACCACAGTCTCTGGCATTAGATTCCACAAGCCCATGTTTATTCTCTTCTCTCTCGCTTGGTAGCTCCCCCCTATCCAGTCCACATCAGGATGGGGGAGGGGCATCTCCTGACCAGCAACCACAAGGCTGCACTGGGGATAATGAGGCACGTTGCTCCCCTCCATGGCCAAAAATTGAACCAAGAATTACTTCATTGATGGCAGCTCTGCCAAGGGAAATTTGGGGGGGGGGGGGGCAGAGTTAGGGGGACAAAGGGCAGAAACCAGGAGCTGAGAGAGGGGCTCCCAGGTCACACTGGTGATGCTGGGATCCTCCCCTTCCCACAACCCCTTGTCCCAGCCCCCCAGACTACTGTTGAGTTGGGTCTTTGAGGCTGCAGCTTGCTGGGTTGGAGGAGATGTCCCAGTGTCTCCCAAGAATCCCCAGCACTCAGACTGGAACAGATCTCGCATGGAGAGGCATGGAGACCTGCCCCATGTTCCTCCCTCAAAGGCACTTTCCCGGCATGCCCAGTGGTGTAGGAGGAGCATGGACACTTGGGGGGACAGGAGCAGCCACCCACCCATGGTTCTGCTGCTCCAATACCACCCTCCCACGAGTCTCGGAGGGCCCATAGCTCTGGTTGGTGGTGCCCCACATCAACCCCTGGGGGGTGGGGAGCAGAAGTGGGAATTGCTGGGAGGGGGAGCTGCAGAATGGGCGATTCCCCAGCAGCACCTCTTGCTTCCCCTTCAGTTGGTCTCCAACCCCCCTCCCCCTGACTTCTAAGCTGGTTTAACCCCCTTCCCCCAGCTGCAGGGAAGCAAGCTCGCTCCAACTCTGGGGGAAGAGGAGGATCACTGCACTCATGCTGGCTGGAATCAGCATGGCTGGCCCGGATCCACCCCACCCCACCCAAACACCCACCCAGGTCCTTAGAGCCCCCCCGCCCCATGGAATTGGGGCAGTCTGAAGGAGCAGCACAAGTGGCATGGGCAGCAGCGAGTAGCTGTGCCGATTAAAAACCCCTACAGCCACGGGGAAGCAAGTCAGCTCAGGCCACGGGGTTAGCCCGATCCCCCTGTTTCCCCTGCTTTGTTTGAGGGAGGAGCTTGTCCCGCTTTGTTTGAGGGAGGAGCTTGTGGCGCTGAATTCAAGGGCTTATTCCTGGCTGCTGTATTTGGGCCAGACTATAGTAACCTGTGGCTATTCATTTGCCTATTTTAAAGGGAAGTCCCTGGAATCTATTAAAATAGAATTATGTGAGGATTAAAGACATCGGCCATCAGGATGATATAGCAGAACTAGCTAGGTGGAGAGTAGTCCCATGTTTATATCGGCTCAAGACAGATATGAAGTTCGAGGGGTATTTGAATTTACTTGAAAATCCACAGCTATGTAGGCTATATACCTGTCTTCGGTTCCAACTTCTTCATTCGGCAGTTATAGAGGGGAGGCAAAATAAGTTGCCATATAGTGAGCGCGTATGCTCATGTTTCTTAGCAGAGGTGGAATCTACGGATCACCTCTTATTGAGATGTCCACATTACCAACTTCTAAGAGACACTTGGCTTTTGCCACTGTTAAAAAGGGGTTTCGATTGCGATACAGAAGGTGTATATTTTTACCTCCTCTCCTTGGAGGCAAAGGAGGAGCTGATGGCAATTGCCGTATTTCTAAGGTTGGCAGGAAAAATCAGAGCCCGAATTATATAGGCTGTGTTCCCTGCATATAGTATTAGTTGATGTAACAGAATTTTGTACCCTTGTAGGTGAGGTAGGGTTCCACTATGGGGTGGTGACGATCCCTTGTAAAGTGCGACCTGTGTGTTTTTGGATGGAGGAGGTATACAACAAATAACCGTTTAGGCAAATGACAACAAAAGGCAGTCAAAATTTCCTTTACTGGTTCACCCTATGTTGTGGGAATCAAATTGGGAGTTATGGCTTGTAATTAAAGCATTATTTAAAATTGACACATTTTCTTAAAGGCATTGGATCGAGTCTAAAGGATTTAGCCTGTACAATGAAGGGCAATGAGATATGCCTAAAGGGCAGGGGGCTATCTTGCAAGCCATCGGCTAGGATTTGCTGTAATGTTACTAAGATGTGTTCCAACTATGTTGCTAAATTTAATCTTATACCTGGTTGTTTTTCACCAGGCTAGTGATGGAGGTTGGGGCTTTTGATAAATATTAGCAGTGTTCTTGAATGTTCAGCTTTTTCAGCAACTAAATTGTTATATATGTTAGTTGTATTGTTTTATTGTTAAATGTTATATGTTTGTTGGCCAAGGCGAAAGCCAGTGCTGAATAAATTGAATTGATTTGATTTGATCCCCCTGTTCTGGTTATTTATTTATAAGTATTTTTTAGCCACCCCCTCATGCCTACGGCATCTCAGGGCGGCTTACAACAATACAATTCATAAAACAATATTTAAAAAACAACTTCATCAATAAATTTAAAAACAGTCCCCATATCCACCCCCCCAGATCCCCCATACCCACAGCTACCCAACCCTTCCCCTCCTCAGGTCTAGGCGAACAGCCAGGTCTTGCAGGCTTGACGAAACACCAGCAGACCTGGGGCGAGACGGGCTTCCTTCGGGAGGGAGTTCCAAAGTCGCGGCCCGGCCACTGAGAATGTCCTCTCCAATGTAGCCCCCCGTCTCACCCGGGGGAGGTCCAAGAAGGTGCCCCCAGTGGACCGAATGGATCGCTCTGAAGCACGGAGGGTGAGGCGGTCCCCGAGGTAATGAGGGGCCCAGACCGTGCAGGGCTTTATAAATCAATACCAACACCTTGAATCTGGCTTGGTACGCTATAGGCAGTCAGTGCAGAGCACGGAGCACTGGTGTTATGTGCTCCTGTCTCCGAGTCCCCATAGGAAGACAGGCCGCCGCATTCTGCACCAGCTGCAGCCTCCGAACCAGAAACAAGGGAAGCCCCACATAGAGCGCATTGCAGTAGTCCAGCCTCGAGGTGATGAAGGCATGGATAAGGGTGGCCAGGGCGGGCCTGGAAATGTATGGGCACAGCCTCTGTACCAGATACAGCTGGCGGAAGGCGGTCTTAGCCAACGCCTCCACCTGCTGATCCAGATGGAGGCCCAGATCCAAAACCACCCCCCGGCTCCGAACCTGCTGGGATACAGAAGGATGGACCCCGGCCCTCCCCACCACCATCACCATCACCATCACCTCCGTCTTATTGGGATTTAGTTTCAGTCTGCTCTGCCTCATCCAATCTGCCACTGCCTCCACACATTGGGAGAGTAACGAGACAGCAGGACCTGGGTCAGTTGAAAATGAGAGGTACAGCTGAGTATCATCAGCATATTGGTGACGTCGTACCCCGAACCCTCTCATGATCTCCCCCACCCTTATTTTTTAATAAGGGTGGGGGAGATCCCACCCTTATTTTTTGTGCCCAAGTAGGAGGGGGACCTTCACTCCTGTATCGATTATCGGGGTCTTAATAGTGTGACGGTCAAGAACCGATACCCCTTGCCCCTTATACCTGAACTACTAGGGAAACTAAGTGGGACCACAATTTTTACCAAGCTCGACCTCAGAGGAGCTTATAATCTAGTCCGTATCCGAGCGGGAGATGAGTGGAAGACGGCATTCCGGATGCGTTTTGGACACTTCGAGTATTTGGTGATGCCCTATGGATCGGTGAACGTTCCAGCATTTTATAAACGATATCTTTCGTGATCTTTTAGATGAATTTCTAGTAGTTTATCTGGATGATATCTTGATTTTTTCTTCTTCCCTATTAGAACATGTAAAACATGAAAGGCCAATTTCTAGGCTACGGACTCATCGACTGTATTGCAAGTTGGAGAATTGTCTCCACTGTCATGCCACCACTGTCCCCTTCCTGGAATTCTTGGTATCCGCCACAGGCATTCGGATGGACCTCAGCAAGGTTGCTGCCATCCACCGATGACCCTCCCCCTCTTCGGTAAAAGTGTTGCAGCGGTTCTTGGGTAGTACAAACTACTACCGCCAATATATCGAGAACTACGCGCAAAAGACTACCCCTTTGACACAGTTGTTGAAAAAAGGAGCAACATACCGTTGGCTGGCACCTCAACAGCAAGCGTTTCTACAGTTGAAACAAGCGTTTATTTCTGCCCCCCTGCTTCAACACCCAGAGGTTACCAAACCTTTTATCGTGGAAGCAGATGCCTCCGACCGTGCCATAGGGGCAGTCCTAACGCAAACCATTGAGGGGTAGAAACAACGGTTGCCTTGTGCTTACTACTCCCGGCAATTGTCCCCTGCAGAGAGAAACTATACGATCCTGGACAAAGAACTGTTAGCGATCAAAGCCGCGTTTGAAACCTGGAGGCATTTCCTGGAAGGAGGCCCCCACCCTATTTTAGTCTTGACCGATCACAAGAATTTAATATACCTCCAGACCGCTTGTATAACCAACGGCCGACACGCCCGTTGGGCACTTTTCTCTCTCGGTTTCACTTCAAAATCCAGTACCGTCCGGGGTCTAAGAATACGATGGCCGACGCCTTATCTCGCTGCGAAGAAACCACCGACACCCCCCCTCCTTGTCCCACACCGGTTCTACCCCAAGGGGTATTTGCGGCCACCCTTCCATCCCTACAAGACCTTCAAAAAGAGCACCAACATGCCACGGAACTTAGCTACCATAAGGGTCTAGTAGTAATTCCCCTCAAGTATCGGCCACAGGTTATTTGGGCCCATCATGACTCCCCTCTAGCAGGGCACCCAGTGTATCAACGGACCCTAAGCCTGATCCTACAAAACTTTTGGTGGCCAGGAATACGCCAGGACGTGGAAAAATATGTCTGCGGGTGTTCAGTTTGTGCTCGGACCAAGACCCCGCACCAACTCTCTGTAGGATTGGTCCAATTAACCCCGACACCTAAGGGCCCGTGGCAAAAAATTGCAATGGATTTTATTGTTGGGCTACCTAACTCCAACCATCAGACAGCCATTTTAGTCGTGATAGACTATTTTACAAAGATGGGACATTTCATCGCGTGCCCTGGACTCCCCACAGCAAACGCTACGGCGGGGTATCCCTTAAGAGACGTTGTCCGTCTTCATAGTCTTCCCAGCGAGATCATCTCCAACCGGGGTCCCCAATTCACCTCCAAGTTTTGGAATGCTCTCTGCAGCCTCCTAGGAATCAAGGTGAAGTTGACCACCGCGTACCACCCCCAGGCAAATGGGCAGGTAGAACGAACGAGCCAGCATATCGAGCAGTATCTTCGGTGTTTTTGTAATTACCTGCAGGATAATTGGACAGACCACCTGCCCCTCGCTGAATTTACTTATAATAACGGGCCAAATGCCTCCCTAGGAAATTCACCCTTCTTTGTCTCGTACGGCTTCCACCCCGCTTTAAGGTTTACCTACGCAACTTCAAACCCCTGTTCCGGTTGCGGGAGCTCTCGTGCAACAAATTAAACGTATACAAAAGCAAGCCCAGCAGTACCTCCAACAAGCTCGCCAGCGTTACAAGATGACTGCAGATAAGCGTAGGAAGATCGCCCCCATCTTCAAAGTCTGAGAACTGGTGTGGGTTCAGAGGAAGAACTATCCATCCCTTTGCCCATCATCGAAACTCGATGACGCATACATGGGGCCCTACCCGATTCACCGACGTCTGAATGAGGTCACCTATACGGTACGCCTCCCCCCTCATCTCCAGATCAATCTGTCCTTTCATGTCTCCCTACTCAAGAAGGCTTCCCCCCCTTTGTATCCTCTCCAACAAAACTGTACCGCCAACAAAACTGCCCCTCCAGTTTTACTCCAGGGCATTCCGGAGTATGAAGCTCATACTATCCTGGACTCCCGGTACCAGGGGTCACACTTACAATACTTAATAGATTGGAAGCATTATGGAGTCGCAGAACACTCCTGGGAGCCTGCGGCTAACATACACGCTCCCCGCCTTATCCTTGCCTTCCATCGCTGCCACCCCACCCGTCCCGGCCTTCGCACCCTGATGGGGGGCCCTGGACGGGGGGGGTACTGTCACGGCGCAACGCTGCGGGGTAGTTCGGCGGCTGGGGGCTCAGAGGAGAATAGGGAGGCAGGTGGAAAAGGGAGGGGTCTATGCTGCGCTCGGGTGCAACCTAAGTACTTGCCTGACCCCCGCCCCCGCAGCAACAGGATGCCCCACAGGCAGCGTCACAAGCCTCCCCCTCCCTGCAGGCAGACGCTTCCCAGCTTGCAGCTCTGGCCCCGCCCCGACGCAGTGCGTGCCTAGCGGCAGAGCGCACTCGATGGGGGGGGGCGGGGCCTCCATCCAATTGTAAGGGCTCCCACCTGGGACAACCAGGAAGTGTATAAAGATGCCGGTGGGGCAACAGGTCCCCGCCGGTAATCATTGAGAGAAGCTGGCCCCTGTCCTTCCTGGTGAAAGCTAAGTCTTGGAATAGTTGTTGAAGTGTGGTGTCTGTTGATTATCTCCTTGTATCTTGCCTTGCTAATTCTGGTTTCCCCCTTGTAAGAGCTGTGTGATCGAGCCTCCTGCACTCCCTTCCTTATAGCCCTTGACTGGTCCGTGGTTTGTGATCCTTGCCCGTGTCCCTCTCCCTTTGATCCTTCCTTCAAGTTGTGTGTACCCTCCAGACACCCCCCCCCCGCCCTGAACCTCCCCACTCCCCCTTACCCTTCCCTTCTCACTCCCAGGTCCCCCCCCTCCTTATCCCTTTCACTTGGACACCCTTCCCCCCGCCTCACTCTGGTCCCCAGGGCTGTATGTTGTGGCGAGCGGCTGGCCCCCTCCCCTAACACCTTTTTCCCTGTGGCAAATTCTCTCCTCCCCTATGATGATACAGGTTGCTTTCTAAGATCGGAGGAAAGCCCACCCTACAACCTGAGGGGATTACTGGCACCCCAGCGTGCCAGCGGAGAGACGGCCCCGTGGTTAGTCCCCTTCCCAGGTTTGAGGAACCTCCCTCTGGTCCTATGTTTTCCCTCCCTCGTCCCCCACCTAACAGCAACTTCCATCTGCCCACCCCCATTACCTACGTGAGCAGGCGGCTGGTCCCAGAATCCACAGCCCCCTCCATCCAGTCCCCTCCCACCCTTCTCCACATGGCTGCTTTGCACTGTGCCTGCTCAGCTTGTCTTATCTAGGGTGAGTGCTGAGGAAGGACTACCTGCTGAGGATTCCTCGGGGTCCTAAAGACCACCGTGTTTGGACCTGCAGCTGCCTTTTAGCCAAGTTGCAGTCTGCGTCTCTGCTCCTCCGCTTTGCGCATTAGTACTTGCACAGCCAGTACTAACGATTGCAGCCAGAAAATTAGGATGCTGAAGATCAGGGCCGGCCCCAGGCATGTGTCACATGTGCGGCTGCACATGGCCCCGCAGCCAGCTGGGGCACCACGCTTGCCTGCCTGGGCAGCAGGCTGCAGCCAGCTTCTCCCCCAGTAAGTTCTTCTGCTTCCCCCCCATGGCTCCGGTCCCCATCCCTCACCTGCCTCTGCCTCCTAGTAGTGTTCCAGCAGCAGCAGCAGGACACCGGGACACCTATCTGTATCTGACCAGGCGATAAAGCTGTTTGTTTACAAACAACTCCTCCCCATGTGAGTGATCAGAAGGTAAACCTTGTAAAGAAGGTTCTTCGAGATGGCTCCCAACATTCTCACAACTGGGCTCTGCATGCTCACCCTATTCAAATAATAGACCACATGATGGTCTCGAGGTCCTCTAGTATAAAAAGCACTCCCACCCCCCGAACGACAGTTCCTTCCAACCCTTTCTAGAAATATAAGAAAAGAATTCCATGTGAGGCTGGAAGGGTGGGTGTTGTGAGAATGTTTGGAGCCATTCCAAAGAACCTTACTTACGAGGCAGTAACCTTCTGTTCGAGTGGCTTGTCACAGGCCACTTTAAATGGCTCCGCCGAGTGGGGGTCCGTGGGTGTGCCGTTGTTTGGGCAGGGCGTGTGTCACGGAGGAACATAGGGTCACACATGTGATATTGGCCTACATGTAAGCTACAAGCCTAGTAAATATGTAAAGCAAAACATGCAACATTTATGTAATTTTACAATTGAGAACTGTAAAACCCAAATCAGGACTGTGACACGTGGCCAAACTCCAGGAAATGGAGACAGTTTGTTGATTTGCCCCAGACAGATGGCCAGAGACATTCAATATGCTAATGCAGGTAGCCATTGCCTGCGTGACAGACCTCAGATTTCTCCAAGGCGGGAATGAGAGACAAAGAGACCATTAAAAGTATTTAAGGAGGCCATTAAGCCACCTTCAGGGCTCTCAGTTAGCTATCTGGAGCACTCTCATCTGCATCCTGGATCCTGCCAGCAAACAAGGCTGGAAGACATGATCTGAGAGAAGGGACTTTGCTTTCTAGCAACTCTATGACTGAAGATCGAGTCGCTTACATCAAGGACTGAGAAGAACTTATGGACCTTTGTAGGGTAAGATGCTTATTTAGGAACTCAACCAGTATAGATCAGGAATGCATTATATTTACCTTTGATTTCTAGTAACCACTCTGTATCAACAATATTGCTTATGTAATCAATAAACTAACTTCTTATCTTTATGA
>QEPC01012592.1:1199447-1279832 GCA_003113815.1 Sphenodon punctatus | reverse complement strand
GGGGGGGGGGGGGAAGACTCCCAGTTGTTGTGGAGCCTTGTTCCCCTGATTTCCCCCTAGCTGTCTTGCTGCGGGTGGCCATCCTGGATCTGTTGTCCAGATGCCTCTGGGAGGGAGGAGGGGTAGGCCGAGGCAGATTGTGACGCCTATCTGCAGTTTCCCGCCCGCGCGAAGGCACGAGGGGGAGCAGGTTGAGGAGGGTGGTGAGGCCTTGCTGATTCTTCCCACCGGTGCGATGATGCGTCAGGCAGGGGGGTGCTGCGCTCTGTTAGGGGTCCCCTTTCCTGTTCTAATCCCCGTTCTCTCCCGAGCTGGGGAGGTTGGGGGGGGTGGGGAGACGGGGAAGAATGGGTCGGAAGCCGGCGGCCCTGCCGGCTCTCCCCAGGGAATAGGCCTGGTCTGACCTCTGGTTTTCCTGTGGCGTCCTGTCGGTTTCAGAGGGCTGGCCCGGCTTTCGGTGGGGCACCGCTCCTGTTAGTTTGCCCCGGGGTTGATCAAGCTCGGCACCACTCGAACCGCGTTGCAACCCAGCTGCTTCGTTGAGGGAGAGACGGCAGACAAACCCCGACTGTAGCCGTGGTTTCTCCTGCGATTTTCCGCAGGGTCCTAGTGCTCGTCTTTTTTCCCTGTAGGCGGGGATTGAGCTCCATATCCCTAGGCAGTTTCCCCTGGGATCAACTGCAGCGCCCGCCCTTCGGCGCCCCCGCGCCAGTGGGGAAGGGGGGGTCCGGAACTGCCCGACCCCTCCCAAGGAGGGGGGTGAACAGGGAGAATTCCTCTCCCCCTGGCACCTGGGGTCTAATTCAAAATGAATCTTCCTCGCTGTCCAGTCTCCCAGACAGCGTCCTGCTCCTACTTCGTAGAAGGCAGACAAAACACTGGAGAACTGAGGTAGATCCCTCTGAGCATGCTCTTCAAAATTTGGTTTGTCTGCCTCCTACTGGTAGCTGGCGGGATCTACCCTACTGTCCTGACTGGACGGGCAGGAGGATCCCCGGGAGAATGATATGTTTTTATAATTTTATATTGTTGGATTTGTGTTGTAAGCCACCCCGAGCTGCCTGTGGCAGGAGGGGCGGGATATTAAATTTGTTAAACATACATATTATCTCTCTTTTCATGGCATAATGCACTTAATAGGCTAGCTGCATTTTGGGTGTCGTGTGTTTGATAGCAGCACTTCTGGACCGGTCACACCGCATGCGTGCACAAGGCACAGGCAGCAAGAAGCAACAGGCCCTGGAGGCCAGGCTGGCTAAGGTCCCCCCCCTCCCCCCCCAGTAACGTAGTGGACGCACTCAGTCTCTCTGTGCCTCCTTACTACTCGCCCGGCTGCCCCTGCAGTGGAACCACTCCTGGAGTGGTGGTAGACGCTTGGCTGGGGAGGGAAAGCATTGGGAGGCCATGCTTGTCTATGGCTGCTTGGAGGAGTGGAGAATGGGAATCCTTCCTGTCCAGAGGGAGTAAATTGTATGTAAATTTACACATCTGCATAATTAGGTGGGGCCTAATTACACAAATTAGGCTCCGCACCAAGACTTCGCACATGGCCTCACAAACCCTGGGCCCGGACCTGCTTAAGATCTGCATCACTACTTATAGCACTACGCACTAACATTTACGCAGCAGATGAAATGCAAAATCAGGCAGAAAGAGCTTGCATCTGAAGGCTTCACAAGGCCACAAGACTAAGCACTACAAAACTAACTTTAGACTAGGGCTGAAACTTGGTCCTCAGTTTTACGCAGAATTTACCGAGAATCACCTTGCTCGCCTCGATTTTACCAACAACCGAGTAATATTTTTTTAAATTTACAATTTATTTACAAAACATTTATATCCCGCACCCTCCTGCAACTCGGCAGCTAGGGGCGGCAAACATAAAAACATCACAATAAAATCATCTAAATTACAATATATGAAGTTGACACATAAAATAGCAGCTAACATAAAATAAAATCCCCTCCCCACCCTCCTCCCCGGCGGAACAACCAGGTCTTACATCATCTGTGGAAAGAGGGGACAGACAGGCCTCCAACCGGAGAGAATTCCACAGCCGAGGTGCGGCCACCGAGAACAGCCTCCCTACTGTCGCCACGCGGCGACTTTGAGTTGGGCACCCCTGGCTGACCGCAAGGGCTGCAAAATGACCAGAGGCTTGAGGCAGTCTCACAGGTAACCAGGACCCAAGTCGTTTAGGGCTTTGTAAGTCATAACCAACACCTTGAACTGGGCTCGGAAGACAATAGGCAGCCAGTGCAGAGTCCAGAGCACCAGTGTAATGTGCTTGCAGCGGCCTGTCCCCGTTAGGAGGTGGGCCGCCACATTCTGCACCAGCTGCAGTGTCCGGACGGTCGCCAGTGTAATGGCGGACAGCCTCCTGACTGCCCGCCCTACCCACCAACATCACCTCTGTCTTGTCGGGATTCAGCCTGAGACGGCTCATCCTCATCCAATCCCCCACAGCTGCCAAGCATCAGGTAAGCACCGAGACTGCCGGGCCTGGGTCTCCAGAAAACGAGAGGTAGATTTGTGTATCAGTGTACTGATGACATCGTACGCCGAACCCTCTCATGACCTCACCCAACAGTTGCATATACACGTTGAACAGGAGGGGACAAAATAGAACCTTGCAGGACTCCAGGGAGACGATGAACATTCCCCCCAAGAACCACTCACTGAGTTCTCCCTGCCAGAAACGAGCGGAACCATTAAACAACAATTCCGCTCATCCCAGCCTGGTCCCACAGCCTCACCAACATCATCTCGTGGTCAACGGTATCAAATGCCGCCGACCGATCCAGTAAGATTAAAATTGAGGATCTGCCCTGATCCAATTCACGGCGCAGGTCATCGACCAAGGCCACAAGTGTAGTCTCTGTGCCAAACCTGGGGTGAAAACCAGACTGCAAGGGATCAAGAAAACCAACCCGGTCCAGATGCCACAGTAATAGCCATGGTACTTGGTAACTCTTCAATCGAGGGCAGATAAGCACTGGGAGTAGGTAACAGAGCAAGCCAGGGGCAGGGAAGGAGA
Organism: Sphenodon punctatus; assembly: GCA_003113815.1. Classification (NCBI taxonomy): domain Eukaryota; kingdom Metazoa; phylum Chordata; class Lepidosauria; order Sphenodontia; family Sphenodontidae; genus Sphenodon; species Sphenodon punctatus. The sequence goes on along the minus strand of QEPC01012592.1, from coordinate 1,276,795 downwards.
GGCAGGGGGCCAGCAAATTCACCTAAAAGCCACGGGAGTCGGGACACTGCTGTCTGGACTCTGTCTCAAGCTGCGGGAGCTAGTTACACTGCTCTGGACACTGCCTCCTTTGAAGGAGGTAAAGCTCTGTGGGAGCACTGGGAATGTAGTCCAGCTTGCTCCCAGATAGCATTTGTTCTAATATCTCTCTCTTTAAAGGGTTCCAATTAAATGTGAAATTAGTACTTTCTAGCTGTGCGAAATGGAAGAGAGAAGAATCCATGTGTTTGGTTGCTAGCTATGTGGAAAATATTTATAGGAAGATTTGGTGAGGCAGCCAAATTTGCATGGGTAGGTAAATCCTCCTAAGGTTCTCTGCAATTAAGGATGGATAAGACCGAGTCAATGAAAGTTTATTTTGCAAGAGTTCTAGTAATAGCCTGAAATTGTGTCCTTGGTACTCAGAGAGCCAAGTAATTCTAGCCCATAACAGTAAGCATGTTTCTCACTAACCCGTAACCGATTGTCATCCACAGTCCAGATTCTGCTGGCAAAGTCATTCGAAGCTGCTAAGAGGTAAGTGCCCTGAGGAGACAAAAAAAATGTAAAGCTACTGCTTTCAGTGTCTTTGGGTAAAAATCAACATTTTTATCAGCAAGCACCATCTAAGTATCACTAATATAAGAGCCTTAATAAAAATAGATTCCACAGAGTTTACATTAGTACCATTCTGCCAAACAAGCAAGCATAATGGGGAAAGAGGAACTTTCAACAAGGAAGCCATTTCCACATGAGCCATGTAAATTGATTCTCAAAATGACTATCCTCAAGAGAAATCAAGATTCCAAACCTCTATATCAATGGCATGCAACCTTCACAGTTGGAGAGGTAGTTCCCAAAATTAGGGGTGATCACAAAATGATCCTGAGGTCATGTTATGATGCTGTGGCAATGAAGTGGCAGTGCATCATGAACTGGTACAGCATTGCAGGGTATTTATTGAGGTTTTCATTTAAAAACGAAAACAAAACACACGCAGTAGCCTGAAGATAAGCCAGTTAGCAAGAGATAAGTTACCGGTCCCCTATCCCCAATATTTGCCATGCAAATTAAATGTAACAGATAACAGTACTGTATTTAAATTTTACCCACTTCCCATTTAATAATCATTATCAATAGCAACGTACATGGGCACCGATAATTACACAGGTGTCTGCCATAGGGGGTTTACAATCTAGGCTAGACAAGAAAGGGGAGGCAAGGAGAGAAGGATACATTCAAGAAGTTGAGATGTCACTGGTGCATGTGCTTAGCTTAGTTACAGGAGAGAGAGAACCCTGAATGATAGCAAGATAGAGGGAACATCAATAGGTAGAGTCTGATAATTCAGTTATAATAATATAGAATGCCATAATTTATGGACTAATTTGAATTCCATATATTAAGGAATAATGTCACGCTTTCCTATTCAACCCCCATTCCTGGCTTTACTCCACTTTCTCTGTAAGATACAATGCATCTTTAAAGTCACTGATATCAGTCTTTTATCCCCCACCTCCCTCCGCTGACCCGGCTCCATCTCTTTGCATCCCTTTCTTTTCCTACATTGCATGCTCCCTCTTCTGCTGTCTCACTACTCCTACCAACTAAATGCTCCCTACCTGGACAGCTTCACTGAGCAGATGCCTATGGTCAGGAACCCTGAAGTCCAAGCCACCCTCTCTCAACGTCCAGATGCAAGGGAGAGGAGGGCATGGGGATTTTCACCAAAAGGGCTGCCACTGGACTGCTCTGGGACATTCTTTCTGTAGCTTCTGGTTAGTAAAAGCCCGTTAAACCCTCTTCCTCTAGTACCGTAAAGAGCAGCAGTCTTTGCATCCGAGCTCTTCTATCCAGAATGTCTTGGCTGCTGCAAGGCTGGGGTTCTCCGCTAATCTACTTATAACACAGAACGTCGCAAGGCATATATGGGTGTGGGCGTGTTTTTGTGCACACGTGCACACATGCATGCACACACACATGCCCTGGGACGTTCTTTCTGTAGCTTCTGGTTATAAACAAATCCAATAAATAGTTCCAGCTTCTGTCATTAGGTTGTGTCTAACTGTCCCAAGTACTACAGTTAAAGGGGTCATTTCTTATCAGTTTCACTTCCATCTTAAAAGGTCTAATTAGAGACAGTGAAACCAACACAAGGCACATTCTGGGGTGAGGGCAAACTGTGCCTCAGAAGCTACATGCAACCCTTGGCCAGGGCTGACCCTGGTCACTGGGGTGTTGCCATAATAGTCCTGTGCCTTATTCTATTGCACTTGAGTCTCAGCAGCCGAATCACAGCTGCTCCTCAGAATCTCAGCAGCCAGAACTGTAGGGCACCAGCTCTGCCAGCCAATCACAAACCAGAAGAGGTTTGTGCATGTAATGGGAGTCTTTTGGCTCTCAGTCATATGAAGATTTGAATACAAGGCTCTTGGGATTGGGAAGTATGTCCACACCTGGCACACGCCCATACAACTGTCAGTGTCTGAGAACTGCATGAGTTTTCTGGTTTAGTGCAACTCGGACCATATCACAAACAGTTCTGGCAAGATATGCAGTGAAGTCACTGACAAGAAGTTTCCCCATACATATTTAGTAACAGTCACAAGATCCTGTAATGATCAGAGAGGAAACTGGGGATCACTAATCAACACCTGCAAAAGCTCTCTCAAGCACAAAGATGCCTTTCTGTAAACTCTGCTTCAACCTTTTATTATCACAACATAGTAAATTGTATTTTGCAATGAGGTCTCAGTTAGAAAATCTGAGATCATTTGCCCAAAGTATGATCCCCAACCCTCAAACTCCTTTTGCTGGTTTTGTAGGATAGCGATTTCAACTGTGTCCACCTGGTACTCTAGGCCGACACAAGCTGAACACATCACAACTTGTCAGCAAACACTTTCCCCATCATTGCACTGCTGGAACATGATAGGAGAGGCTACTGCTGGGAGTACAGAGGATAAGGAAGCATAATTTTTTGGGCAGTCAGACCTTTTACTAGTCATCACAGACCTCAGTGGGACTTCTGTAGATGTAATTCAATCAATAAGTTTTTAAACAGTTTCTCAATACTACTAAAAGTTTCAAGAGCTCATAAAAACTTGTATTTCATGTTCTTGTATCAAGCCTTGTGTATTTTAAAATTACTGTAAAAGTGACAGCAGAGCTGACCAAATTATCTAGGTTACCTTCCAAGTGGGAGCAGAGTTTTATTAAACTATACAGTTCAAACCTAAGGGGAACAAAATTAATTTCTAGATTTTAAATGTTTAAACAAAACATGATGCATACTCACAGCACTATCAAACTCAATGCTTGTAATCCCAGCATTGCTGCCGGAGAGAGCGCCCTTCAGCTCACACCTGTCTGCATGCAAAGACAGAGGCAACAGTTAATCAATGGAGTGTCAGTGTCCATTCTACTTGGCCAGATGTGACTAAATTGTGTTGTGCCACTACTAGACTAGACAGATTTCTGGAAAACGTAACTGTTAGGGACGTTTTGGGGTAAAAGTTGGGAAAGAGTTTATAGCACAAATTGGCTTTGTTGAATCCAAAAGTGTCAGTTCCCAAGCTGAATTTTAATTCGTTGACCTAATTTAAAGGAACACACAAAATGGCTGATAAAACTCATGATTTTGAATTTAGTATTTTCCATACATATAATGTCCACATAAATTTACTTCAAATGTGTTAAATTTATGGTTACTCTAAATAGGATTGTAAATAATATTTGATTAAATAGTTCAAAGTTCAATGTCATGGCACCCATTTTGTATTTTTTTGTCCCTTCGATAGTTCCCAGGATAATTTTAGAATATTGGGCCATATCTACCTCACATTCTAATTTTCTGTCTAGGTATGTGTACTGAGACATTTTTTAAAACTGAATTTTTCTATATTTCAGATAACAATGGATCCAGTACTTAGCCAAAAGCAACCTTCTGCAGTGGATTACAGTCTCTGTATATTCTGCCAAGAACATAAGACTGCTGGTATTCTGAGAGAAGCTGGTGAACAGGGCTTAACATTACAGCATACGACAAGTAGCAGAAAGCAACTAAGGTACACAAAAAACACCAAGGTGATCAATTGGCTTGAAAATGTTCTGGATTCCATGGATTTCCAAATACTAGTGTGGCACAAAGCTTGTTATGTGTAATATATGGACAAAACTAAAATCCAATGGTTAAAGAAGTCTCTCGAGAAACAATCCAGAGACGAGGCTAGCAGTAGCAGCAGTAATGTTCCAGGTGGAGTCCGTCTTGCATTGCAGAAAGCTGAAGAGCCAGTTAACTGGAGCTTATGCATCTTCTGCCAAAGTGTACATCTTAAGGAGCACCTAAGCTCAGTTACAACATAGGTGATCAAGTTTAAGTTTATTGGCACGGGCTTCCGCCATGGCCTAAAATAGCATACAATATACAAAGGATACAAAAGGACATACACAAACATAACCACACAACGATAATAAAAATTAAAATACAGACAACCGAAGTATAAAATTAATAAGCATATAGGTACATCCAAAATTGGCCCCTTCCAATTATGACTTGATTAGCGAGGAACAAAAACCTACACTCCACCCATACCCGTCCTATACTAAACTTGTACCAAACTGGGCCTGCCAGGTACTAAGATCCTACATAGATTGCAGTCCAGTTATTTGTGCTCTTATTTTTCGACGTTTGGCAACCAGAACAAAAAACGTTGCCACAGACACTAGGTCATTGAGGTTTGACAAATTAGCCAAATAAACAAGGAGCCGCTCATGGTTAACACCCTTACCTTCCAACAAGGGATTCAGCCACATCTCCCTTAAATGGGTATAGTATGGGCAAATAAATATTTGGTGCTCCACCAAATCCACTTCAGCCAAAGAGTATGAGCATCTACGGTCCTGATAAGGGATCTTTATAAATCTACCCTCTAGCACCGCAGTCTGGGTCAAATTAAGGCGAAAAAGAGTGTACTGACGCCTCAGCTGAGCACTCCGTAGGATATCCAAGTAGGGCTCTCTCCTGAAGGAAACCTCGCTGATGTCTATGATCGAACCAACTTTCCAGTCCCATAGGGCGGCCCGATCCTCCTGGATCGCCACGCCCCTAGATCGTTGCTGGACAAAAACTTTAATACCAGCTAATGATTGGGCAGCCAAATACTGAAGCAAAAAACCCAGATTGTTCAAAATTTTTACGACATGGCGAATCCAGGGGTACAGTCTGGCTCCTTCATGCTACAGTTCCTCCCTCAGGGACAGGGATTGTAAGGAATCAGAAGGGCACTCCAAGAGCTTGACACAGTGTCTCAAAAGAGTTGTCCTCACCTGGTGCTCTAAAGAGGGCATATTTAATTCCGCCCTAACCACTGCCCCAGAGGTACTAACCCCCACTCTCAGGACTCTTCGAAGGAAATAATTCTGGACCCGTTCCAGGGTCAGATACTCCGAAAGGGTGGTACACTCAGTTCCGAATGTCAACATCGGCACCACTTTCACACGAAATGCCTCTAACAACATAGAGGTTGGTAGACCACGTGCAAGATTATGTGCCCTAAGTAGCGCCTTTGTAGTAGCACGTGCTAATCGGGCTCTGTTTTCAATGTGTTGGGCCCATGTACCCGTATTAGTGACAACAATCCCCAAGTAGGTAAATTTGTTCACCACCTCTAAGTCCAGATCAGATACTAGCCATTTGGTGTTTGGTTTTGAAACCTCCCCCCAGCTATCAGAACCTTAGATTTCCTTGGGTTTACCTCTAGTTCATTTGTTAGGGAGTAATCTACTAAACCTTTAATTGCTGCTCTCAGACCCTTCTCCATCTGGGAAAACAGAGCCACATCATCGGCAAACTGTAGTGCGTGAATTGGATAGCTCTGGATTTTAGGGGGATGGGGGTTGTAGCTCTTAACTACAGCAATCAAGTCTGCCACGAACAGGTTAAACAAGAGAGGGGCAAGGGGACACCCCTGCCATACCCCTCTAGAAATGGGAATTGAGCCACCAGTTTCCCTTAGGAGCCGCCGCTTCACATTGGCAACTTTCTGCTCATGGATTGCAATCAATATATTAGTAAGAGAAGGATTGATGCCATAGCCCCTTAGTTTGCTCCAAAGTCGGTGTCGAGGGACAGAATCAAATGCCTTTGTGTAATCCACAAATGCGATAAATAGTTTCCCTGACTTGATTTTCATGTATTTCATAATCAGGTGGGCCAGAATGAAGGAGCAATTTATGGTTGACCCCTTGGCTCTAAAGCCAAATTGCTCCTTGGGAATTATCTTTTTTCCTTCTGCCCATTCCTGTAAGTGCTGACAAATAGTAGATGAAAATAGTTTGCTTGCTACCGAAAGCAGACTTATTGGTCTATAGCAAGAGGGGTCGGAGCGATCCCCTCTTTTGAAAATAGGCACAATCCAGCTTTTACTCCAAAACTGGGGGACTCTTCCCCCTCTAATGATGGTATTAAAGGTTTTACATAAGATCTGGGTCCACCATTGGGGGGCGGCCTTAAGCATCTCTGCCGAAAGGCAGTCAGGCCCAGAAGCTTTATTATCTTTAAGGGCCATTATCCTAGTTTCTAGCTCAGAACTGGAGCATTCACTAGCCCACTGTAGTCCTCCTCCCCAGGTCTCTCCAGGACAATCGACACCCTCCGTCTCCTCTGTTGCTGCATACAACCTTCCAAAAAACTGTTCCCAGACTGTCATAGAGACTGGAGAGGGGCCTTAGTCCCTAGATTTTTTTTATCAAACCATTCAAGATGGACCAAAACCTTTTACTGTCCCCCAATTGCGAGGCCGTCACCAATTCAGCCCACTTTTTATGATAGTATTGGGATCTCTTGAGTCGCAGCAAATATTTGTATTCCCGCTTTAAGTCCTGGAAATGCTGCAATGCAAGGTCAGAATATAAACAAACCCATCCCCTCTTTGCTGACAAGAGATGGGAACATAGGTGATCAGATCATGCAGGCCACACATCTTGACTACAAAGTTGGTGTTTGTTTACCTGGAGTGACAGACCTAAGCAGCTGAAGCTAAATATCACTTAATATGTCTACGGTTTAACCAGATCTACTCCCAAGGAAAAGCAGGACTCAGCAAACACAGACCTAGCTATGGTGTGGCTCTGTAATGAGTTGTGTTTGGTGGCTGAGAAAGGACAAGTATTTCAGTTGAATGATGTTTGGGTGAGCTATGTAATGATGGCTAAGGAGTCTTCCACTGTCATTCTGGAGGTTCTACTACAGTAGAAGGGCAACCTTCAAGGAAAAGCTTAAATCTCAGCTTGGTGACATATTTCATTTCTTTCAGCCTCTTGCAAGATGCTCATAGAGACAAACTCTAGTGATCCCAGCAAAGTATGAGCGTACAGCAGTGATGCAGTTGGCACTTGAAAACCAGGAGATGGAAGAAACTAACTATTCCCCGACATGCACCAGAACAGGAGATATAGTTGTATGCCAGTACCTGTGTCACTTGTGAAAATAAAGGGCACACACACTTCAGACAGGAAACAAGGCAGTGCTTTCAGATATATTGAGGCGTTATTGTCTGCCCTGAAGAAATGGATGACCAGTCATCAAGTCTCATTATAGATGGACAAGCACTAATAGTTGTAATTGCTAAGCCTGCCTATGCAGTGAACTTGCAGTGATCTAGCAGACACATTTGTCATATCGGTACTGCAAACTGGATCGAGATATCAGAGGGTAGATGTAGTTTTTTACCATTATCAAGAAGAGTCTATCAAAGGGCAACACCAGAGCACGATGCACAAAGACTGCGCAGCCAATTAGATGAGTTGTGGAAGGCCGTGATGGTCCCTCGCCAAAACACTGGCCAAATTTTATGACTTTGAATGATAATAAGGCTGATCTTGCAAGGTTTTTGTCTGAGGAACTGCTTTTCAATACACCAAGTCATAAGGAAGTTGTTGCCACCAGTGGATTTTCAGATGCAGCAGAAGTCATCAAATAGTGATTTAACTCCTCTCAGGCTGACACATGAAGAGGCAGACACAAGGTTGGCATTGCATGCTATCGAGAGCCAGTTCAATACAGGTGTTGTGTCGGTGAGACACTGATTATGTTTTGTTGCTGGTGTCTCATTTTCATCATGTATGGCGTAAAAGCTTCTGGATGATGTCAGGGACATCAAAGAAGAGGCATTATATACCCATGAATGCAGTATTCAACAAGCTACCGACAGATTCAGCAACAGAATTGCTACCCTTTTACACATCGACTAGGTGAGACAACATCCTACATATCAAATCACACCATGTTGGAAGGTCTTCAGAGAGAAGAATCACCTTCTTGATAACTTGAGAGAAGGCAAGCTCACAGATCAAACCATCATAATCAGCCTAAAGGTTTGCATGCAGAATATACAATATAAAGGAAACCAACTCTGTTGATACAGGACGATATTGCTTGTGTTAAAAAAAAAAAGGAAAACCGGAAGCATTGCCACCAATGAGTGATGCTCTTCATTTTCACTTAATGCAGGTGCACTATCAAACCATGATCTGGGGAAAACGCCCATTGTACCATTCCAGAGCTCCCTGCACAAGAAACGTGGGTTGGAAGTGCTGCAAGTCAGGTCTGCAGTCTGTTTTGAAGTCTCTGAGTCCCATTCCAGCAGCATGTTTGGAAGTAATATCTTGCTCGTGTCAAATGCAAGGCATAACAGATGAGAAAACCACAAATATGGATTACAGTGTACATCAATGTGTCTGTGCAATGGACACACTGACAACCAGAACATATGCATTCATTTCTTAATGCCAAACCTTACGGTTTAAAAAAAACATTAAAAAGGTAGGCTCATTTGCAAATGAATCTTACCTTTCCACAAAAAAAGCTCAACAAACTATTAATAACCACATCCACTATAACAAAACTTAAACCCCCAAAAGCATGAAAAATTATACTTCTCTAATTTAGTCCAAAGACTCTGCTGAGCCAGAATTTGAATTAATAACTCAAAATCACTAACTCAACACCTCAGCATCAACATTATGAAAATGCCTTAAACTTGGTATTTTCAAGGACAATTGTTCAAAAAACAAAAGCTAGTGAAGTTTATTACATTACTGTATACTACAATTAGATTGAACATGTCGTAAATAGAAAGGAAAATTGGTCACTTACCGCTGAATTTTCCTTCTGCGGGGATCCTCCTGGTCGTCCAGTCAGGATAGTAGGGTAGATCCCGTCGGGTACCACTAGGAGGCAGACAAACTAATTTTCTAGACCCCTAGTCCTCGGGATCTATCCTCTATTCCCCAGTCTTTCCAAGCCATACGAACCTGCTTGAACTAATCAAGTAACTTAACCTATCAAACATATGAACCCACTAAACTGAGAAACTAAACGAGAGATGATTTCACTGTAACTTTCTCTCTATGTCTCCTCTTCTTTAAGACCACAGAATTGTTCTTATGGCCCGAGGAAACCAGTCGACAAGGTAATCACACCTTGCTCCGCCACCACAGAGTTCTGGATGCTCCGGGTGGGGACTGGTTGGCCAGGAGGATCCCCCGCAGAAGGAAGATTCAGCGGTAAGTGACCAATTTTCCTTTCTCCTGGGGGATCCTCCTGGCCGTCCAGTCAGGATAGTAGGGACATACCCAAGCAGTACCCCAGATCACTACTATGGGAGGGAAGCAGAGAGGAGAGAGCCCCAAAGAGGAGCCCAAATAATCCTTCGGCGTTGTCTCCTTTTATAGAATCGCCTGAAGGACCCTCCTCCCGAAAGCTGCCTCCATCGAGTCATGCAACGTGATCCTATAGCGCCTAGTAAAGGAATGCACGGAGGACCACGTCGCGGCACGACAGATCTCCCCATAGGAGGCTGCATTCGTGAAGGCCTGAGAGGTAGCCGCGCCCCTTAGGGAGTGCGCGAATATCCCCCTCGGAGGTAACCTGCCTGAAGCCCTGTAGGCTTCCGCAATGCAGAGCGTCATCCATTTGGCTATCAAGACCTTGGATGCCTTTAAGCCCCTTCTCTGGGGGTTGTAAGAAACAAACAGGGCCGAGGTTTTCCTAAAAGATTTGGTTCTGAATAAGTAGACCTTCAAGGCCCTGCAAACATCCAAGGTGTGAATCCACCTTAGGGCTAAAGGCTGGATCCAGTCTGAGGACCACAGAAGACTCCTTGAAGGAGCAGAGCGCTGGATCGATGGATAGGGCCCCCAATTCTGACACCCTCCTAGCAGAAGTAATCCCTATGAGAAACACTAGCTTAAAAGGGACTTTGGTAAGGGCCCCAAGAAGCATGTTCAGGTTCCAAGACGGGAAGCGATGAACCACAGGAGGAGAAATAAGCTTGTCCTGTCCCCTTTGCCTCTGCCATCGGTTCCTGTACCTCTGCTGATTTCCCCTGTGGGGGAAGAATGGGCGCCTTGAGCCCACCGTCCCCGAAGATGATGTATTGTAGGGATGAAAGGAACGCTTTGGGGCTCCCACACTCTGCAGCGTCTGCTTCTTGTTCTTATCGGTGGCGTCGGCCAAGACCTTGTCCAGACATACCTCGAAGAGTTTGCGACCTTGGAATGGACCCCCGACCAGAGCGTTCTTGGACGTGTTGTCGCCCTTCCAGGATCGTAGCCATAGGCGGTGGCGTGCAGCCACATTGGATGCTGCTGCCCTGGATGTCCAGCGGAGCATGTCTGTCGACAAGTCGGCGACAAATGCGTAAGCGAGCTGAATTCTGGTTGACAGGACCCTAGTCATCTTTGAAGATGTCCCTGGATCTCCTGCTCGCTTTATCCAGGTCATTAGGGCCCTTGAGAAATAGGAAGTAAGAGTGGCCATCTTTATGATGGTCAAAATCGCCTCTAAGTTTCTCCTCAGGTTGCACTCGATCCCCTTGTCTGTCTGGTCTCAGGGGTAGCATTCCCCCTCGGTGGGAAAGATCGAGTTTCTGGCCAGGGAGGCCGCCGCCACATCAACCCTGGGGATGGCAAGAAGAGCGTTCTTGTTCTTGGACAAAGAGTCAAAAGCCAACTGAGCCTTGGATAGCCTGGATCCCTTATTGGGCCGCTGCCATTCTCTTTTAATAATGCGCTCATAGGTCCTGTCTAATAGCATTCCCTTATTCCTCTCTCTTGCTCGGGGGATGTACTCTCGGCCCTCTTCCTCCTCTGAGGACTCCGAGGAAGCTTCTTTCTCCTTGAGATGGAGGGCCTTGGTGACCAAATCGTATATATGGTCCCTATATTTATTGAGGAAGTGCCTGTCTGGGTCAGACGGGGCATCTAATCCCTGTTCCTCCTCCCCAGAGCCTTCCTTGCTGCCTGAGGCTTGGTCAGAGACCTCCCCCTCCTCCTCGCTGCTCTCTCTGCGCAAGGGTCTGCATTTTTCTTTTCCTTTTCCTAGTCCCCACCTCATCCTCTTCAGAGGATTGTACAGATAGCACCTCCTCAGGGGGCTCAGAGTCTGAAGAGGTAGATTCCAGTGGCCTGCTGGACTTACGAGGTCTCTTGGTTTTGCGGTGCTTTCCCTTCCCCGCCCCCTTCGAGTTCCCCTTGAAGGCTCGTTTGGTTCTTTCCTGGGGGCGGGGGGGGGGGGTCTCTTTCTCTAATTCCAGGAGGATTTCCTTTAGTACCTCCATCTGGAGGTCCTGAGCTGGCGGGGGGGTGCGCGCGGGGCTCCCTGAGGCTGAGGGTTCTTCCGCTTCAGTCCGCTCATTTGTGGCCCTGCGTTTGGGGGCCATGTTCGTTCTCCTGTTTCGCGACCTTTTTGCGGCCGCTAGGAACAAGTGGGGGAGGGGCCGGTCATGCGGTCGGGCCGCTGCGGCGCTGCGGGCTGGATTAGTTGGCGGCCGGACTGTACGGGCGGGAAGTGCCGACCTGCGCCGCTGCTCCTGTCGCCTGGCCTGCCTGCGTGGCGAGGACGGGAGGAACTGCCCTCTAAGAGCCGGGACCGAGGCTCGGTGCGCGGGAGCTACCCAAGCCGGGACGCCACAGCTGGAGCTCCGAGATGGCAGGGGAGGAGGGAGGGTCTGACAGGGCCTTTTCCCGAGCCCGGGTTACTTGCCCTGCTGCTGGCCCGTCTCCCAGGAGGCAAGGGTTGCTGCACCTCTCTCCCTGTGCTCCAACGGGGAGGGGGTGAGCATGCTTCGCTGCTCCCACTCTTCGGGACCCCCACGCCAACAGGGAAGGGGGTGCCTGGCCATGCTCCTAGATCCCTTCACCAAAGGGAGGTGAACAGGGAGAGGACTTGCTCCTCCCCTGGCACCTGGAGCTCTAATACATTGTCCTGTCCTGATTCTGAAGATTTTCTTAACTTTTAGGACTGTCTCAATCAGGAGACAGTCAGCCTGCGTCCTAGCTGTGCCCAGGCAGACACAAGACTGGGGAATAGAGGATAGATCCCGAGGACTAGGGGTCTAGAAAATTAGTTTGTCTGCCTCCTAGTGGTACCCGGCAGGATCTACCCTACTATCCTGACTGGATGGCCAGGAGGATCCCCCGGGAGAAAGCCAACTTTTAAGGCATTTTTGTAATTTTGATGCTGAGGTGGTGAGTTAGTGATCCTGGCTCAGCAGAGTCTTTGGACTAAATTAGAGAATGAAGTATAATTAATTTCCATGCTTTGTGGGGTTTAAGTTTTGTTATAGTGGATGTGGTTAAAATAGTTTTTTGGTGTTTTATTTTTTGTGGAAAGGTAAGATTTACAAATAAGCCTACCTTTAACATTTTTTAAAACCATAACGTTTTGTATTAAGAAATTTGGATGGTTTTTTGAAATGCAAGGAAGATAATAAAGTAAATTGTTAATGTAGAACTGGGATGCGAGTAGTACAAGGGAGGTGCTAGAATGAGAAGGTGGTCACTAGAGTAAAAATAAGAATAAGTAGAACTGGATATAAAATAAAAAAATTTAATGGAAACATTTAAATGTTTCACAAGAACCAGATACACTATGTTTCAGAAGACAAGAACCAGATACAGTAACACAATCAAATGGAAACTGTATTTCATTGTTTCCCCTGCATTTCAGGGGAAACTGAAAGCATGATGACCAACTCCTACCATCTTGCTTAGTCTACAGTTGTAACTCATCATGACTTGCCTGGCAAAAGACTCTCTGAGGTCCGAAAGCATGCATACATCCACGAACTGTAGTTGGTTGAAGAAGATATAATGAAGTACTACTTTGCATTGTCTTAATTTAACTTGGCACATTTGTAAAGTAGGTTTAAATTTGAGACCAGAAATATCATGGATTTATGCAGTAGAGCTGTTTTCTGTCTGTGTGTGTATTCCCTCATTTTTGGTCCCTTACAATGAACTTGGTCTTTTAGTGCTTGGGGGTGGGAATCGGAGCTAGGGGTGAGATCTAAAAATTGGAGAGGGGTGAAATATTAGCCAACTGTGGGCACTGTGTAAACACGTGTGGTTATGTGTGTGTGCCTGTATGCAGTTTGTGTGCGTGTGTATGCATGGGTGTATGTATGTGTATGTTTCTGTGTGCGTGTATGTCTGTATACATGGGTGTCTGTATGAGTGTATGCCCGTGTGCATGTCTGTTTGTGTGTCTATGCCTGTACATTTTGTACCTTGCAAGTGCAGAATTGGCCAGCAAAAGGCTCCCTGCCTGAATTCTAGGGCTGGGTTTTCCAGAGGAAAACATAGTTATTCCTCAGACAACAAGTACCTATCGTTCATAAGATTGTGAAGCACTCACTCTCTAAATTTTAGGGAGGGATGTTATATACAGCATTCTAAAGCCCTGCTTAGACAACAATGGCTTATGTAATTAGTGTGGTTAAGTTGCTGAAATAGACACTTACCATGCCATAAGCAGAAGAGCACTTTTCTAACTGACTTCAAGGATATTGCCAAAGAAATGAAGTTGCTGTGTTAATGTGGGCAGGGGAGACCATATTCCAATTGATTCCGAGCATACACCTATCCTCTATCTATCTTTAAAACGTGCACCAGAGGCTGTTAAAAGAGGGTGTCCTTTAAGTAACTAAATTCCTGATGCAACAAAATTCTTCCAATTATATAGTTGGCATGAAGATTAGGGTTTTTTTTCCTGGAGAGTTTCTGTCATTCCCATCCCAATACAAGGCAGAGCTTTGGGATTTTAGGAGTCTAGCTAAAATGCCTGGGTTTGAAAAGGATATTGGTCACCTACCTTGGTGAATTCCTTTCTCCTCTGATCAGCAGACAGTCCTCCGGCTGGGTAGCTCCTCCCTGACCAGCAGGAGGCAGAAGATACATTTTTTTCTTCCACTGCGCATGCGCCTCCTGCGCTACCCCCGTCTTCAGATAGTTCCAAAGCAGAGGACCGGCAGCCTTGTGCTGACCACCGCTAACCGAAATATATTATTATATAACTCTTGTATAAAGTCAACCAATAACTAGGAGAACAAGAGAAAACGAACTACCCCACTTCTAAACTTGAGAGGATTGTTTCCCCAAGAATTTTTTAAACTTGATCCAATTTTTGCAGTCCTAGATATTCCCTTTTTTCCCCAAGTCTCTGGGTGGGTCCGGAGGACTGTCTGCTGATTAGAGGAGAAAGGAATTCACCCAGTGGCTCGAAAGGTGGCCTCGTTAGAGCCTCAATCACTAAGTTGAGGTCCCAGGAGGGGGACCTGCGTACCACTCTGGCTGCCTTTAAAAATTGTCTAATGTGTCTGTGGTTAGACAGGTCCCTAGTGGTAAGTGATAAGACAAAGTTCAATGCAGAAACCTGTCTGGCCAGCGTACTGTATTTTAATCCTTTTTCCAAGCCGGCTTGCAGGAACTCTAGGATATTAGCAATAGAGGGACTGCAGGGATCCAGGCCTCTGTCCAAGGTTCATGTAGCGAAGACCTTCCACATGGCCCTAATGGACCTTCTAGTAGCCGGTCTTCTGGCTGCTAACAAGGTCTTTTGCTAACAAGGTCGTGAAGAGGCGGCCCCTGTAACAGGAGGTCTCCCCTCTCCGGAAGCCTGAATGGTTCTTCTATGCTTAGCTCCTTTAGATCGGAGAACCAGGGCCTTCTGGGTCACCAAGGGGTTACTAAAATTGTCAGCGCCTTGTCTCTCTTTATTTTTGCCACCATTCGTGACAGCAAGGGGTAGGGCGGGAAGGCATAAAGAAGCCCCCTGGGCCATATCTGGTTCAAAGCGTCCAGTGCTGTGGCTTTCTGGCCTTGCGATGCTGTCATGAATAGTGGCACTTGGGCATTGTCTTCGGAGGCAAAGAGGTCCATTACTGGCACCCCGAACCTCTTCGTGATGAGGAGGAAAACCTCCCGGTTTAGTGTCCATTCGTGGGGTTTCACCTGGTTCCTGCTGAGCCAGTCGGCCTGCGTGTTGTACGCTCCTTTTATGTGCAAGGCCTTTAGGGATGCCACCCGTGACTGAGCCCATCTGAAAAGAGTCGAAGACTCCTGGAGAGCTGGAGACCTCGACCCCCCCGGTGGTTCACATAGGCCTTCGCAGCAATGTTGTCCGTGTATATCAGGACATGGGTCCCGAGGAGGAGAGGAGCCCATTGTTGCAGCGCCAGGCGTATAGCTCTGAGCTCTAGAAGATTTATCAGCAGCTTCCTTCAGGTCTATTGAAGTTAGCCAGTCCCCTTTTGAGCAACTGTGACAGATGGATGATATGGATTCCATCTTGAATTTTTGGGTCTTTATCCATCTGTTTAGAAACTTTAAGTCTAGGACGGCCCTCCATTGGTCCGTCTTTTTTGGGACCAGGAAGATGATGGAATATAGGCCCAGTCCCCTCTCTTTGTGATGAACTTGCTCTATGGCCTTTATGTTTTGGAGCCTTTGTATTTCCTCCGTCATGGCCCTTTTCTTGCAGGGGTTCTTTGATACGGGGGAAGGAAGGAACTTGTCCCTTGGGGTCTCCCTGAGCTCTAGGGCGTAGCCCTGCTGCACAATCTTTAGGACCCATGAATCTGAGATTGAGTTTTCCCAGGTTCTGTAGAAATTTGATAACCTTCCCCTCCTTGCGAGTCATGCTTGCTTTGCTGACTGAGAAGGAGGGGGGTCTCTGAATCTGCCCGTCTGACCTGCGTTGGCGTTGGCCTCGAAAACGAAAGGACTGTTTGTTACAGTCCCTGTCCGAGGGTTGTGTTTTTTCGAAAGGATCCGTACCCACCTCTAAACCTGAAATTAGGGGCTCTGAAGGACCTTTTCTTAGCAGTAATTTGTTGGAGGGTTTTTGTTTTTGATTTGTCACTTGCCTCTGTTAGAACTTTGTCTAAACACGTTCCAAACAGTTGGAGGCCTTTGTAGGGTCCCTCGACCAGTAGGGTCTTTGCAGTGGAGTCCCCCTGCCAGGACATTAGCCACACCCTTCTCCTGGCTACTACTGATAGTGACACTGCTCTGGCCGACCACGAGAGCACATCCGTGGTGGAATCAGCCAGGAGTGCTGTGGCCAGCATGACTCTTGAAGAGAGGACTCTAGACCTCTCTTCAGATATGTCTGTGGATTGCATCTCTCTCAGCCATGCGAGGTTTGCTTTGGCCAGATAAGAAGAGAGGATGTTCACTCTCAGTGAATTTGCTGATGCCTCTAGGCCTTTTCTCAACACCCCCTCAATGGCCCTGTCTGCTGGATCTTTAGGGAAGCAATCCCCCTCAGTGGGAAAGACGGTCTGCCTTGCCAAGGAAGCAGCCGCTGCATCCACTTTGGGATTTTTAAATAGAGGTTCTTTTTTCTTGGAGAATTAATACAACGCCTCCTGGGTCTTATTCATTCTGCACGACTTGGCGGGGCATTTCCACTCTTCTAAGATGAGCCTTTCAAAGGCCCTATCTAGAGGAAGACCAGCATTTTTCCCTGAAAGAGAGGGGAGCAGCTGTCTAACATCATCTTCTGAATCTGAGGATTGGTCTTTCTTGTTTTTCTCCTCTAGTGCCAGAGTTTTTATAATTTGGGCGATAAATTCCTCCTTGATGTTTAAGGGGAATTGTCGCTCATGATCCCTATTGGATAGAGGGCCGTCTTGCCATTCCCCTTCTTCCAGCTCCGAAGGGGTATCCTCCGATGTGATGTTGGAGTTTGATGCCAGGGAAATTATAGCAGCTCCTGCAGCCATATTCCCTTCTCAGGGAATCCCTCAGAGCTAGCCTGCTCAGAAGATGGAGGGGATTGAATTAGGCGGGAAATGGCACCCCCTGTGGTGGATCGAGATTTCCCCGCCTTTTTTGCTTGCCTCTTTTTTGCCTTGGAGGCTTTTCCCCCCTGCGTTTGCTTTCTCTTTTTCTCTTTCAGAGATGAGAGGGATAGGAGAATTTTTTCCATTCCAGAATTTAAAGTTTTGAAAGCCTCCTTCTGTGTGTCCCAGCCCCCCGGGGTGGCCAACACAGAGGCCCCTGACGTCCCCCCTTGCTCGGAGTCCTGTGGAGAGATGCCTCTCGTTATTATGGGGGGAGGGAGGGCAGAGGGGGAGTTTTTCGTCTCCCCTGTTGATCTTTTTGTCTCCCTTATTGAATTAGGGTAGGGTCTCTCTGGGTCTGTCCCTTTCCCGCCCCCGCTAGGTTGTTTGGGGTGAACTCACCTCCAACCTGGAAGCACCCTCCATATCTGCTGCTCACTCACCCTACGCCGCCGCGTGGGAGGGATCGAGCCTTTTGCCCCTGCCTCTGATAACCGGGCAGTTAGGGCTGATCGGTCCCGCTGCTGCTGCAGGGGCCCAATCCGGACGGGGGAGAAGCCGCCTTCGGCTCCGCAGCTCATTCCACCCTGCTCCCAAGCTACTGCGTGGGAGCCGGCTGGGTCGTAACCCGTGCTGCCGCTGGCTACTGCCTATTTGCCCCGTCTATTTCTGTTCTTTTTTTCTTTGCTCTGACGCCATTTTGTTTCTTTCCTCAGAGCCCGCACCTGAAGCTCCCGCTGGTCCGAGGCAGAAGAAACAACTGAAGACGGGGGTAGTGCAGGAGGCACATGCGCAGTGGAAGGAAAAAATGTATCTTCTGCCTCCTGCCAGTCAGGGAGGAGCTACCCAGCCGGAGGACTGTCTGCCTCAGAGGGAGAAAACTGGATTTATTTTTTCAGACGGTGTTAAAAATAAAGTCAGACTTCTTCTGCCAGAAGCGTGCAGTTAGTTACACAACACTTTGACTAACAAACATTTCTAATCACTTCCCCCTGCACATACTAAGTTTTAAGCAAGACAGCAAGCTTGCATTGCTAGGCACAAGTGCGCAGCCTCCTGTGTGAGGGACTGAGCAGCTGTAGGGGAAAGGGAATTTATCAGCCACTGCTGTAGCTGACGGATGTGTCAGCCACAGCTGTAAGGGAAGGGGATCTGGCAACCGAAATGCTGAGAGCACTGCCTAGCCCTGGGCAGTACTGGTTCCCTTGTCTGTCAGAGCCACCTTTTGTCTCTTGTTCTACACGTAGATTGCAATCTCTACGGCAACGGGGAGAGGGGGGTGTTCTCTTTGTTCTGTCTCTGTACACAACCCCTAGCAGAGAGGCCCTGATCCAGAAGGGTAGTACTGCTACACAAAAAGTAATAAATGCATCCTCCCTATTTGTGCCCCTGAAAGAGGATGTAGGCAGCAATTATACCGTAATAGAGAGAAGCCTGAAGTTTGGCTGGTGGAGTTTGTAAATGCAGCCTTTCCCTTTAACATGGGCAGTGCAGGTCAAGACTGGCAGGGACTAACGGCTGCAGCGGGGGTGAACGCCAGGGTGCTGGGCAAACCTGAACGCCTCAAGCAGCAGTTTCAGCTATTTCAGCTTCAGTGGCAGGCTATTTCCACTGACAGGTGGGGTCCTCTCCTTTCCTGGGCGAGCTGCCTGGATGTGAACCCTGAGAGCTCATCAGCCACAGGACCGTGGGCTTAGTGGGGCAGAGAAAGTGCTTTTGCAAGTCTCCAGCCTGGCTTGACAGCCTTGCTGAGGCCGGGGCGAGGGCTCTCTCTCCCCCTTCAGGCTCAGTGCTTTACACAGCGGAGCCAAGCTGGGCACTTGCCAAAGGGTTTTCCATGGGAAGACGGGGAAGGGATCCCAATGTTAAACTGGCCACCAGCTGTCTGGCTCCGATGTGGAGAGGGAGGTCCCAGCAGCACAGAGACTTTGAAGACATGCACTGGTAAGCTGCGGAGAGGCCGTGCAGTTACAAGCTCCCATGTCCTCTTCAGTTCCCTGGACTTCCTTTGTACCGTCTCCTCTCAGCCCTGCTTCCAGCCCCCGCCCCTCTGCGCACCCTCATCCTCCTCCCCCAGACTGGACCTTCTGGGTCCCGATGTTAAACTGCCCACCATCCTCCTGGCTCCTGTGTCACTGGTGATGTGCGATGAGAGGGTGGGGAGATCTTTCCCTCCAAGCTGGTTGTGGCTACAGCCCCCCAGGAGTGACCGAAAGGGACTCCCTGCTGATTCTGCTTCCCTGTCACATCATTCCCTTTAAGCTGTTTCTGTCTGCAGTCAGGCTGGAGCGGAGCCCTGCTGAGTCTTCCCTGTCATCTCTCCCTACAAGCCGTGTGTGTCTGCAGCCCTGCTGGAATGCTTCCCTTCCCCAGCATTAACTGCGCATGCTGACTTCCCTTCCCCAGCATTAACTGCGCATGCTCAAGAATTAAGTTTTCCCGAGTTTAATAATTCCGTTGTACTTCACTGAACACTGTCACTCCATCACAAGCGACTTGCAGACTGCTCTGGCTACATCCATGTGAATTTGTTAGGCATAACTCAGTGAAACAAGAAAAACATCAGCCCGCGAAAAACAATCAGACTCCGGAAAAATGACATGAACCAATTAATTAAAAAAACTGTTCATAACTTTAGACTGGCTTACTAGATCAGCTTCAAATTTTTCATGCACCACCCTACCCACTCAAAGAGCACACAGTACAATTATGAGACTGGTAGTCAAAATGTCAGTGTCTAGAATGGCAGCGTAGTTTACCTTTAACTATTCAGTCCTCAGCAGGGCTGAATAATATCTAACTCAAAATGACCATTACAGTAACATTCCTTAATGACTGTCAAAGGAATTAATATGCAATTCCTTGCTTTCGTTGATACTTGCGAGTATTATTTGTGAGTTTTACAAGTATATCCTATTTGTATGTTACATATTAATTTCAAATTTTCTTTGCTATCTACAACTGTAATACATATAATACATACACATACTATACATTATATATGTATAATGTGTATATAATTATAGCATATAATTCCTATATCCATGTATAATTTTATATTTTTACAGTTTTTTAGATGATCAATTAAAAATTAAAATTAAACTTTAGAAACAAAACCGTATGGACAGTATATGTGCATGGCATATATGAAAGATCTAAATAAAAGATTGGTGGCTATTCGGTTGTGGTTTGTTTGTTTTTTTAAATCAGACGAAGGTCACCAACTCAAATGTCAGATTGGGAACCAATATTTTCAGAATTAGCATGCCCAAAACTTGTTACAAAGTCTGGTTCCAAAATTTTACCCCCAAATGCTTCACCATGTGGTTTTATATTGGTATTTTATGTATTTTATATTTTTGTTTTAAAGTGTAAGCTGCCCCAAGCTGCTTTGCAGAAGGGGCAAGGTATAAAATTGTAAAATAAATAAATATAAATAAATAAAATGCTCCTTGATGTACTTTCCAGGCCCCTTACTCAGAAATCTGTCTAGTCTATACCATAATAAGCCAGTGTAGTAATGGTTACACAACAGCACCGACCTTCAGTTTGTACTTTTTATTTTCCCAAGTAGTAAATAAGCACAGGTAGAATCATTTGAATCAATCTAAATGCTTCACAGTTTTACACTGTGGACTTCATTGTTGTATGTCAGCAACCACAACAAAAGCTTTAACGAAAAAATTAAATAAAAATGCATCCTTCATTCAAAATTTGGTACACAGAAGGTACAATGTTCTTAAATTGCCCACATTACTTTCCACATGACCTCAAGGCAGAGGCTTACCTCCTAAGACTTCCCAGAGTTTAACTCTTCGGTCCATCCCTCCTGTTGCAAGTAACCGGGATCCAGGGCTAAACTGCACTGCATTCACCTCCCCATCATGTGCATCCTGCAGGGGAGGAAAAAATAAAACACCCATTACAGCAGCACACACAAATCAGAACTGAACATAATCACAACACAAACAGATCATTTTCAAATGCAGATAGTGTTAATTCAGAGTTAAAATGTGAAACAGCAAGACACACATTGATTGCCATCCACAGGCACTGTCATGTGGAGTAAAGATCCTCTGGGATTTCTTTTGCTATCCCAGCAGCAATCATCTTTAATGGAGCACACGGTACAAAACGTTTCAGAAGACATTTTGCCACTATATCTTCCATTTCTAGAAAAAGACTTCAAACTTGGTCTCACCATACGATAGTAACATATCTAGGAGGTCTCAGCTTGAAAACTTGAGATCATGCACAAGACACAACCCAAAACCCAGAACTCCTTGATTGGTTCTGTTGGATGAGTCAGTGCCATGTTTCCTTATACTGTGGATAACAGGATCTGAGCTTATCGCAAGTTGTCAGCAGCCTCTTGCCCAATCACAGCATTGCTAGAGTATGATGGTAGAAAGAGACTGCTGGGAGCCAAAAGGGTAATGGGAGTGCAATAACCCAGTGCACTCAGACCCTTCTTGTACTCATCACTGACCTCAACAAGATGTCTATAAATTGACATATGATCACCAGGCACTTGATATATTCAATGCATACATGACTTCTTGTTCTGGGCAGACAGCTAGGCTTGTGGTAAAGTCTGCACGTATTCAGAAGGACCTACCTACGCAATAAATTCAAGCAGTTTCAACAAGAGGAGTCAAATTATCCCAGACAATATTTGATACTGAGAAATTAAGTTCCCCTCTTCTAAAACAAATGCTTGAATGTAAATAGGGCCCATGGATATACTTACAAAAACATACACAGCAGTAGTAGGGACTCGCACATCTTTGGTAGAACTGGGATGGGTGTCAACATGGTCTTGGGGAGTGGGAAGCGGGCGCCTCCTGAAAAAGGACGTAAAGGAAGATACTCTTAAGAACAAGAGCAAACGTGCTTGCTCTCTACGTTGCAAAGGAATGATCCCAACTACACAGCAGGGTGAACGAGATGGCAGAAGAAGTCCTTGATTCTTTCCTCTCCTTTTCAGACAGAATTTACTTTTACCAGAGCACAGTACAGTCTCATGCAAGACAGTATACATAATGACTGCATGCCTGCACCTTCCCTCTACCATATCCTAGCTTAACCTTCGCTAACTCAGATGTCACTGCTGTGCCATCTTTTTGAGAAGTCATTACCAAAGATGTATAGTTTTACCCCAAATAAAGGAGGTAAACTACACAAAGATTGCAATGAGTTTAGGGGATATACCACAACCCCACTGTCCCATTCAGACTGTGGAAAGATCCCAACTAGTGAAGCATCCAGTTCATAAACCCATAATGTACCTTTTCCTCTTAATACAGGAAGTAACCAGTCACTTTAGGTCACATTACACTCATTGTGAAAACACACTACCTGGTTTAGTAACTTAACTGGGCCATTAACTGCAGCACGGTCATTGAGAGAGACGTACATCCAAGAATTGTCCCAACCAGACTAACTGTGAAAAGTTCCTTGCCAGTGCTACAAGCATCTGATAACTGAACAGGTAATGAAGCTGGATTCAACATTACTTCAATGTCATTCACTCACATGCTGGACTAAGAGTGGATAATGTTTTCACCTGGCAACATCGGAAGAGTGATGTCCCAAAAGGGGAGACTCAGACAGACTGGAGGGAAAGGTCAGAGGTCAGCACACGGCAAGATGGAAGAAACAGGAAGTTGGAGAACAAAAAGGAAAAAAAAGAAAGGCAAAGGCTAGAAAAAGGCTGAAATCAAGACTTCTGTTTTTATTCCTTGCATCACTTAAATTCTGGTGTACATTGAACCAATATAAACAAGAGAAGGTGAAGGCATTCTAACCTACCCAAAGATATTAGTGATAGAGTCCAGAAGGCCTCCAGCTGGCTGGGAGAGTCGCTTACTAAAGAGGAGGGGAGGACAGGTTTAAACCTCACGAACAGTTTGTGCAAGTAAAGATAAATAAATACATAGTCCCCAGCAACAGGCATCTCCCCTCCAGACCCAGAGGAAAACCAACCACAACAGCCAGAAAGTGGCTCTGAGGGAGGGGAAGAAAGAGGTGCATACAGGGCACCTGGGGTAAATAAGTGGGAATGGGACAGGACAGAAGGGAGGAGGCGGCAGCAGCTCCTCTGCAGATTTCTCCTTTTTGCCTTTGGAGAAAAAAATGTTTTTCCTCATGTTTAAGCAATTTCCCAAGGCAATACAAGGTTGTAATCACTCAAGATTAATTCCTACTCTCACAACTGGGATGTTCATAAACACTGCTACCTCCCCAGCTGTTATTCTGCAGTAAGAAATTCATGTTCAAGTTTAAGCAAAAAGTAGAATCTTAACATTAGGAAGAGCAGTCTTTTATCCTCTGATTGTATTGGCATTTTTACACATTTGAAGCCTAACCTAAAAACATATGGCAATATCCAAATTTGCTATATTTACTCTGCTGTTAAGATGCAATTTATTTAGTTTTCCAGGAGTTACCTTATTTATTTATTTTTCCAAACCGAGCAAATGAACATTCCAAACAAAGGTGAGGGACACTTCAAACAATAATGGAAAATGGTTCAGCAGTATAAAGTACTTAAGGCTAAATTGCAAGCACAGACTAAAATATAAAGCTAAAACAGACCAATGGGAAATGCAAATAGAACCCACTAATGTCCTAGCTAACATCTCCCTTTCAAAGCATTACTAAACTTCTTTGGAAAAAGCCTTCCATCCCTCATTTCCATACCTGGTTGGCCGGCTGACAGCTCGCACCGGAGATGTCTCCTCAGCGGGGTCTGAGGTTTCATCTGCAAGCACTTCAATATCATCATCCCTGGAGAAGAATGGGAACATGCCTTCTTTTTAATCAGTTGAAAGGAGTTAGAAGTAAGTTCAGACACCTGACCTCCCCACCAACTTTTATGGTTTTGCCATCATATTCCTTTTCCTTAATGTTTGTCTCCCACTGCTAAGGAAGAGACCCATAGAACAGGAATGCTATAAAGGAAACAACTGGAAGCAGTACAGAATTTTTCTCTGTCAGTCTGTTATAAAATTCTAATCTGTAACTTGTAAGCATAGATGTAGTCAACACATCCCTCAATCAGAAAGTCAGGAGGGACTCTTCCCACTTTGGAACTGATCTCTCTCAAAAATGAGGCACTTTCCTCATCCAACGCACATGCCCCTCCCTCTTCTGTTGGAAGATTTTTCCTGAGCTGGGTCAGAAGAGGTCATGATTTACCATGATTATTTCCATACACCTCATCCTCTTGTTTTTCAGAAAGGCCATGCTACCCTACTGTACAAAATAAATGACACTGTCTTTTTCCAATCAGATCACTATACTCTCGTGTATGAAACAGATACAGTGGCCACTTTCCCACAATACATTCCGCACAAAATTTACCTCTGGGAAAGAATCCAGAAGGCAAAGCATGCACAGGGTTTGCAACATGGGAGCGCACCCCCATGCACATCAGAGCTGGATTTCCCTACTCTGAGATTCTCTGCAGGATTACCAGCAAAAATGCACAGGGAGATGCTCCCATGTTAAAGCCCTGCACCTCTTCCAATTCTTTCCTGGAGGCAAATCATGCATGGAAAGTATGGGAAGCGCCCAATGTAGTCTAGAGGTCCATCAAGACAATTATAAATATGTATTAAAGTACTCTTATTGTTATTATTTTGAGCTCTGGATTTAAATCCCTGGCCAAATCTAGGCCACTTTCACAAGAGACTATTTTTCATGCAAATTTAATAGTACTGCAAGTTTCATGCTTGTGTGAATGTGCTTTTCTGCATCCTTCACAGGAGCTTGGGTAAATGTAATCACAGAAGTCAGGGTGGAAAAATCCTATTTTTACAGTGATGGGAGTTAATCTACCACAAGATTTGGAACGTGTGAACGCAGTATTTCTGACGGGTATTACAATTATGTGAAATCTGGAACATGGGAATACTTGCGTTAGGATAATTCCAGATTTGGACATCACTTAAAGCTCACACAAAAAAACTGAGGCAAAATTTGAAACATGAGAAAGATGTGCTGTGGTTTTTCCCCAGAACTGACTACAACGCATGTTCATAGCAGTCAAGGGAGATATCTCCCATGAGAATGGGTACCAACTGTCTCCTGACACAATCAGCGACATCACAGATTCACAGAATACCATACATCATGGAAGATAACCTGAGAAAGCAGCCCTAGTCTCAAACTCACACCTCAACTTAGGAAATACTTACTGTTCCACTGGCAAAGGTTCTTTTGCAGCTTCTGCTAATTCCTTCTGCAGTTTAGCTTGTCTTCTTCTATGGGAAGAGAAACAAAAGCACCCTTTGCATAAAACCCAAGTATGTTCAACTCTGACCAAAGTTAGACAATGGTCCATTAACCAGTTGTATCAAACATTTTAGACTATAGAGGTCACCCTGAACCTTCATGGGAAGGGCATGGTAGAAACGAAAAAATAATAATATAGTTACCCATTATGAGAGAGAACTTTGTTCCTCCTCTATCCCCACCGTCACCTGTCCCAGATTTTCCTGCTCCCTAAGCCATCTTTGTCCCTTCTCTCATGCTGCCCCCTATGCCTGGAACGTCTTTCCTGTATACAACACGTTCTGTTCTCTCTTCCCTGACCTTCAAATCCCTACTAGAAACCTACCTTTTCCATCAGATGTTAACATTGTCCTCTCCCTCACAAATTCCTTGTTTATAACTGTCTTATCAGGATCCCCCTCCTCCCCTGTAACCAAGCCATGTGAGTGCACCTGCAGCACCTCAACTTCATAAATGCATACCTGTTGTTCTCTGGGCACCCCACCCCTGTGTCTTCCCTTCTCTTACCCATTCTAGAGTGTAAGTTCTTCCCGTTAGTGGTTTGTATTTTATCACAACTATTCAGCACCACGAATGTTGCTGACAAATAATAAAGAGACACCATTTCAAGATAAAGTAGACAAGACTAAGACAGACTGCTGTTTGCTGTCACAGAGAACTATCCATCAGCACATGAAAGGGTTCAACAAAAAGCTCTCCACGAATACCCACATCCTTTTGATCAAATGGACACTTTGTAGCACACTAAAGAGCAACATTTAGGGCCTTGCACCTAAAGATTACTCCATAGGACTTACAACTGGTCTAGTTTCAGGTCAACTTTTGTCTCACAAAATTCCCCCACAGCATATTTAGAAGTCGTCTTTGCTAGCAGATTTAACCAGGAAGACCTTTTGCAACACACTGCTTGCATCATTTAAGAGCAAACAAATCACCGGAGAACATACTGTAAAGGAAAAGTCCTTCTGGGGTTGAACATGAAGGCCACCATCCATCATCAGTAGTAATACACTGAATCATAGGAGTTGGAAGTGAGGTAATCTAGTCCAACCCACTGCTCAATGCAGGAAATCCGTACCTACAGCATCCCTGACAGATGGCTTTTCAGCCTCTGTTTGGAAACCACCAGCAAAAGGAGAGCCCATCACCGCCCTAGGCAATTTGTTCCACTGTCCAACAGCTCTTACCAGTAGGACATTGTTCCTAATGTTTAACTGAAATCTGCTTGCTTGTAATTTGAGCCATTTCTAGTCTTACCTTTAGGGACAAGAGAGAACAAGTCTTTGCCATCCTTCCTGCGACAGCCCTTCAGGTAGCGAAAGTCCACTTTCATGTCTCCCCTTAGTCTTCTCTTCTCTAAGCTAAACATACCGAGCTCCTTCAACCTTTCCTCACAGGACTTGGTTTCCAGACCCCCGACCATCTTTGTCACTCTCCTCTGAACCTGTTCCAATTTGTGGATGCCCTGAAATACGATGCCCAGAACTAGACACAGTATTTCAGATGAGATCTGACCAGCGCAGAAGAGTGTGGAACGATTACTTCTTGTGACTTGGAAATGATGCTTCTGTTAATGAAGTCTAAAATTGCAGCAGCCTTTTTTTGCAGCTGCATCACACTGCTGACTCATGTTCAGTTTATCATCAACTACAATCCCCAGATTCTTTTCACATGTCCTGCTGCTAAGCCAGGTACCCCCATCCTGTATTTATACATTTCATTTTTCTTATCTAAATGCAGAACTTTACATTTATCTCTGCTGAACTTCATTTGTTAGCTTCTGACCAGTTTTCCAACTTATCAAAATCATTTTGAATTTTGTTTCTGTCTTCTGAGGCATTACCTATCCCTCCTAGTTTGATGTCACCTGCAAATTTAACAAACATTCCCTCTACTCCCTCATCAAAGTCATTAATAAAGATGTTGAACAGTACTAGGCCCAAGACCGAGTCCTGCAGCAACCTGCTCGACACCTTCCTTCAGACGGATGAGGAGCCATTGATGAGCACTCCGAGTACGGTTCTTTAACAAGCTGTAAATCCACCTTATGGTATTATCATCTACTCCACATTTTACCAGCTTGTCAACAAGGATATCAGGGGGGACTCTGTCAAATGCCTTGGTGAAATCAAGATATATTACATCCATGGCATTCCCATGATTCACTAAACTAGTAACTCGATCAGAAGAGTAGATAAAATTAGTCTGGCATAACTTATTCTTGACAAATCCATGCCGGCTTCTAGTAATCATGAATTGTTTTCTAGATGCTTACAAACTGACTACTTTATAATCAGTTCTAGTATTTTTCCAGGTATTGGCGTCAGGCTGACCAGTCTATAGTTTTCCGGATCCTCCTCTCCCTCCTCCTCCCACCCCCCGGTCTTGAAGAGATGAACATTTGCCTGTTTCCAGTCTTCTGGCACCTCACCTGTTCCCCAAGAGTTCTCAAACATGATAGAGGTTCTGAGAGTACATCAGCAATTTCCTTCAGTACCCTAGGATTTAATTTGCCCGATCCCGAAGACTTGAACTTGTTCAGAGTAGCTAAGTATTCTCTGACCAACTCTTTACACTGCATTCTGAATCATGAAGAGAATTCTGAATCGTGGCAGCTGTACCACCTACTGGACAAATGCAACAAAAAGGATCATATAGCTGAGGGCTGCAGGTGAAAAGGATCATTACCCTGACTCACCAGCAGAGGGCTCCCTCTTTCAACCAGGGAAAGGTTGCCAGTGTGCCGGCGTTCTAGCATGTTTTCTTTCCGGAATGTGATTAAACTAATCAACTTAGACATTCTGTGATTTTTCTGCAAAACTAAAGGTTACGAGCTTTAATTCAGCACCGTATGCATCACACTTTTCACAGCGCAACTATGAAATCTATGCCTCTAACCACCAGTAGTGTAGGCTTTTAGTATATAGATGATATGCAATCACAAGCACCAGGGTATTCAAAATGCTTAGATGTTTGTATACCAATACCAGAAGCCTCAAAAATAAAATGAGGGAATTAGAGTACTTAGCTTTAAAGTAAGGACATTGATATTACAGATATCTCAGAAACATGGTGGAATGAGGACAGTCAAAGGGACACTGTGATACCGGGATACAAAATATATAAAAATGATTGAGTTAACTGTACTGGAGGTGGAGTAGCCCTGTAATGTTCAAGACAGCATTGTGCCAAGAAAGGAGAACTGGTTACCTACCTTTGTGAATTCCTTTCTTTCTTACTCTCCTGATCCTCCTCCGCTGGGTAGCTCTGCTGCTGGCTGATAGGAGGCAGATGACTGTAAACTGGATTGCGCATGCATCAGGAGCTACCCGGGACTCTTCAGTCTGTAATATAGCCGAGTGCCCCTGGAAGGTATTCTTATCTAACACCACAACTTAAAGGAAAAATTCATGTAAAATAGCTACAGACATGAGTGTAACTAGTATGACAACTGAAACTAGTGAACAGAGTGGCTCTCAACGTGAATAACCACTTTGAAGAAATTCGCTGTCTGGCAGGGAGGGTCGGAGGAGGATCAGGAGAGTAAGAGAGAAAGGAATTCACAAAGGTAGGTAACCAATTCTCCTTTCTCCTCTGGGATGTACCAGAGCCAGATCCCTCATTTTACAGGTGGGAGCCAACAGCACTGGGAGCCTCCAGTACCGCCTGCAATACGCGCCTGCCGAAAGCCGCCTTAGCTGACTGGAAGATATTGATCTTATAGTGTCTGACAAAAATATGTAGGGAAGCCCAAGTTGCGGCCCTACAAATCTCATCGTATGAGGCTTGTGCCTTGAAGGCATAAGAAGTGGCCGTATTGCGGACTGAGTGGGCCGAGATTTGTAAGGGGGGGAATCTTCTCGCCCGCCCTATAGGCTTCGATGATGGCTTGTCTGATCCACTTGGACAGCAAGGCTTTGGAGGCCTTGAGGCCCTGAAGGCCCGGGCGAATGTTAATGAAAAGGGCAGTGATTCTGCGGCAGGCCTGAGTTCTAGACAAATACATTTTGAGGGCCCGTCGGACGTCCAATTTATGCCACGCTTTTTCTCTGGGGTGGACCGGGTTGGGGCAGAAGGAAGGGAGCACCAACTCTTGGGCTCTGTGAAAATAGGAAGTGACCTTCGGAATGAAGGCAGGGTCCAATCTGAGAGTAACAGAATCAGGGCAGGACATACAAAAGTTGTCTTCCATAGACAGCGCACTCAGCTCTGAAACTTGTCGAGCTGATGTGACTGCCACTAGAAACACAGTTTTGAGAGTAAGCAGAGAGAAACATGCTTGAGTGGCTCGAAAGGTGGTTTGGTCAGGGCCTCGAGGACGAGGTTTAAATTCCAAAAGGGAACCCTGTGGACGACTGGGGGAGAAAGCCGTCTAGCTGCCCGAATGAATCTTCTGACGTGTGGGTGAGAAGAGATTGCCCTACTGGTTGCAGCTCTTAGCACGGAGTCTAGCGCTGCTGCCTGCCTAGCAAGAGTGTTGGCTCTGAGCCTTTTTTCTAGCCCCTGTTGTAGGAAGTCCAGGAACTGGGGAATTCCTGCCCGTCTAGGGTCTAAGTCTTTCAGTTTTGACCAGGATGCGAAAGTTCTCCAAGTATTCTGGTACGTTCGTCTAGTAGCAGTCTTTCTTGAGTTCTGAAGGGTGTTAAGTACAGATTCTGAATACCCCCTTTTTTTTTTCCAGTGCTGAGCGTTCAATAGCCAGACTGTCAGGTGAAGGGTCCAAATGTCCGGGCAGAGGATCGGTCCTTGATGTAGAAGGTCCGTCCGTAAGGGGAGCTTCCTGAATTTACCCCGGCTGAGATGGAAGAGTTCTGAGAACCAGGGCCTCCTGGGTCACCAGGGTGAGATCAGTAGTAGATCGGCTCATTCCGAGCTGGCCTTGGAGATGGTTCGTGCGATCAGGGGAAATGGAGGAAACGCGTAGAGTAGTCCCTTGGGCCATGGCTGGTTCAGGGCATCGATTGTCTCTGCATGTCTCCCGTGCCATGAAGTGGGGAAGTTGGCGCTGGTGGCGAACAAGTCCATGACAGGAAGGCCGAACCATTCCACGATTGTCTAGAAGACAGCCTTGTTGAGTGTCCACTCGTGGGGTTTCAGCACCTGGCGGCTGAACCAGTCTGCTGTCATGTTGTCCTGTCCCCTGATATGAAGCGCTTTCAGGGATGTCACGTGGGATTGGGCCCACTTGAAGAGTTGGTTCGCTTCCTGCTGAAGTTGAAGAGACCGGGACCCCCCTTGGTGGTTCACATAGGCCCTTGCTGTGATGTTGTCTGTGTAGACCAGTATATGGAACTTGGCCCCGGATGGAAAGAGTTGCTGAAGGGCCAGACGAATGGCTTTCAACTCTAGGAAGTTGATTTGTTGCTTTGAATCCCGCGGTGACCACGTCCCTTGTACCAATCGAGCCGATGTGTGAGCTCCCCAGCCCGTCAGGCTAGCGTCTGTCATTATTTCCCTCCTGGGTTCTGTGAGGGGGACCTCTTGAGAGAACTGTGTGGGGTCTAACCACCAAGACATGGAGTTCTTTAGATGTTCTGGGATAAGAATCCAGGGATTCCGTCCGCCTGTGAGATCTCGCTGAAAAGGAGCTAGCAGCCTCTGCAAGGGACGGAGGTGAAACCAGCCCCATGTCACTTGAGCTGTGCAAGAGACCAAAAAGTGATGCTAGAGTCTTGAGTCTCATCCGGTGTGAGGACCTGAGGGATCATACTAGCTTCCGTATTCTTTTCGCTCTGTCTGGGGGGACGAATGCGAGGTCGGAGCTGGTATCTATGATGGTGCCCAGGTGCTCCAGTCTCCTCTTAGGGATGAGGTGACTCTTTTCCCTGTTGACGAGTAATCCGCGTTGTCCCAAATATAGGATCGTTCTGTTGAGGTCTAGTAAGGTCTTCTCCGGGGAATGGGCCCGGATCAACAGGTCGTCCAGATAGGGGTGGACATGAATGCCCTCCATCTGGAGGTTGGCCACTAGAGGGATCAATATTTTCGTAAAGGTCCTGGGAGCTGAGGACAGTCCGAACGGCAGGGCCCTGAACTGCCAATGGTGCTTGCTGTATGTAAAGCGGAGCCACTTCCTGTGAGTGGTCTGGATTGGTATGTGGAGGTATGCATCCTGTAAATCCAGAGACACCATCCAGTCGTTTCTGTGGATGTTGCGACAGATGGACGACACTGTCTCCATCTTGAATCTCTTTTTCGTGACATGTCGGTTTAGGGTCTTCAGATCTAGAACTGATTTCCATTTGCCTGTCTTTTTTGCCACGAGAAAAGGATGGAATAAAGGCCTGTTCGTTGTTGGCCAGTCAGGACCTTTTCGATGGCTTTGATGTCCAGAAGTCTCTTGATCTCGGATTGCATAGCTTGATGTTTTACTACGTCTCGAGATGTGGGAGAGATCAGGAACCTGCTTGGAGGGGTGCTGTACAGTTCGATGGCATAACCCCGTTTGACGCATGACAGGACCCAGGCGTCCGAGATTGAGTGAGCCCACTCGTCGTGGAACTGCTGGATCCTGCCCCCAACCTGGGAGTTGGAATAGTCAGGCATCCTGTCTCGGTTGACTGGGAGGAGGACCCCTGTGTCTATCGTACCGTCCTGAGTGGGGGCCTCTGCCTCTGAAGGGGAAGCTAGGTGTGTAGTCTTTGTGAGCGGGATGCTGAAATTTTCTGGAAGGGCCTGCGAAGTCCCTGAAACAAAAAGGGCTGATCCCTAAAGGAACCTCGCCTAGTGGCTATTTGTTGTAGTGTGTTAGTTTTGTCTGTGCTGGAGGCTTCCTCCAGAACCTATTCTAGGCATACGCTGAAGAGCTTGGAACCCGAATACGGGGAAGCTGTCAGTAATTTTTTTTTTTTTTTTGCGGTGACATCCCCGTCCCAGGAACGTAGCCATACTCTGCGTCTAGTAGCAATATTGTTTCTTGCTGACCAAGAGAGATTATCCGTGGTCACGTCTGCCAGAAAGGCGGCCGCCATGCAGACTCTGGAATTTAACCTTTGGGCTGTACCCTCAGAAATCTCTGGGTCCTGCAATTCCTGGAGCCAGGCTAGCATGGCTCTGGACACGTAGGAGGAAGCTATACCTACTTTCAGGACCGCTGACGTAGCCTCTGAGACCTTTTTAAGAGCTGCGTCAATTGCCCTGTCCGTATTATCCCTAGGGTGGCAGTCGCCCTCAGTGGGGAAAAACAGTATGTTTCGTTAGGGAAGCAGCCCCTGCGTCTACCTTAGGGGGCCTGAACAAGGGGGCCTTCCTCCTAGAGAAGGAGTACAGGGTGTCCTGAGTCTTGTTCATTTTGAAGCTTTTGTCAGGGTGTTTCCACTCCTGTAGAACAAGCTTTTCGAAGGCCTCATCTAGGGGAAGACCCTGGTCCCTGCCATGAACTGAAGGAATGTATTGGCGGGTTTCCTCCTCCTGTGAACTGGAGGAATCATGTTTTGATGATTTTTCCTGCAACTGCAGTGTTTTCACAACCTGGGCAATCAGTTCATTCTTATATTGGACAGGGAATTGTCTTTCCCCCTCTTTGGGATCAGAGGCTTGCTCAACCCAATCCCCTTCCTCTAGGTCAGAGAGGGCTCGTTCCGAATCAGAGGAGGTGTCAGCCTCATCGAGGCTTTGGTCAGAGGGGGCCTGAATGATTTCAGACTGTTGCCCCTCTTGATCACTCTCTGCAGAGGAATGAACTATGAGTGGCTGCAGAGGGCCCTCTGGTGGCCGCTTGGATTTCTTTTTGGGGACACCCGAAGTCCCTGCCTTGGATTTTTTAGAGGCCCGTCTCTTTCTTTTCGGCTTTGCTAATTTTTCCAGGGTAGCCAGGATCTCTCCCATAGATTTTTCTAGGGAGGCTAGGCGTACCTGGGTGTCCTGGTCTAGAGCAGGAGCTGGAACTGGAGCAGAGGAGTCCCCTGGGGGGGGGCTGTCCAGAACTCATGGTTTTTTGCCTGGCAAGAGAACAATTAACATCTAGATAAGAGAAGGCCTTCTAGCCAGGGACTCAAGGGTTAACAGCAGCAGGGACGGAGTACAGCCTGTTTGTCTCCGCCCTGTCTGGGCTACTACACGTGGATGCTGTTGCTGGGGAGAAAATTTTCAGGCTAGCTGCCTGAGCCCAGCAGGGGGCTTCTCCACGGGGAAATCAATGGCTGAGGAAAACTCTGAGGCACAGCCGTGCTGTCCCCGAGTATCCCGCCTTGGGCTTTTAGTCCTCCTGATCATTATTGCCCAGTGTCAGCTCTCAGGCACAGCCGCGCCGCCCCGGAGCTATAAGACAGCCTTTCTTGAGAGACCTAGCTCTCATATATTATTGCCCAGTTAGCTTTTGCTCACAGGCACGGCTGCGCTGCCCCGGAGCGTTGAGGCAATTATAGAGGGGAAGGGGAGGCGCCGGGAGTCCTGCGGCCAAGCCGCTGTTCTGGTTTTTTTTGTGTTTTTTTTTTTTTTTTTAAACTTGAAGGCTCAGGTTTCCCTGTCAATAGGGATTCTGCCGGAACCTACCCCAAATTTCACTGACTGCTGCCTGTTTGCTCTTTCTAACTCTTTTAGGAAACGGAGCTGCTGCGACGAGCTTCCTACCGGCCAAGGCAGATGAATAAAACTGAAGAGTCCTGGGTAGCTCCTGATGTATGCGCAATCCAGTTTACAGTCATCTGCCTCCTATCGGCCAGCAGAGAGCTACCCAGTGGAGGAGGAGAAGGAGGTAAGAGGAGAATGTTAAAAATGATAAGCGACAAACTTTCCCCTGGAATCACTATGGACAGAAATTCCATGTTTAAATGGAAACCGGATAGTAGTGGGGATATACTATGGAACCCCTGACCACAATACTGACAGTGTTTGTGAAATGCTAAGGGAGATTAGGGAGGCTACAAAAGTAGGCAGGGCAATAATAATGGGAGATTTTAACTATCCCCATATTGATTGGGAAAATGTCTCCTCGGGATGTGTTGCAGAAACCAAGTTCCAACCTAGACACCATAAATGACTGCTTCTTGGAGTAGTTTGTCTTGGAACCCATAAGAGAAGCTTATAGATCTTGTCCTAATCAGAGAAAGGGTCTATTGGAAGAAGTAATGGAAACACAGCCACTTGCTAACAGTGATCACAATATAATTAGGTTCAACATGCTATTAGGAGAGACCTAATAAGTCTGCCACAAAGGTGTTTAACTTCAAGGGAAACTGCAAAAATGAGGAAGTTAGTTAAGGGGAAAACTAAAAGGGGAAGTCATGAGGGTCAAAGGCCTGCAAGAG
Organism: Sphenodon punctatus; assembly: GCA_003113815.1. Taxonomy (NCBI): domain Eukaryota; kingdom Metazoa; phylum Chordata; class Lepidosauria; order Sphenodontia; family Sphenodontidae; genus Sphenodon; species Sphenodon punctatus. The sequence continues at coordinate 1,242,102 of QEPC01012592.1, read as the reverse complement.
CCGTGGAGATTATCGTTTTTTCAATTTTAGACGCTCAGATTAAATGTATACCACAAATCAAAGAAGGCAGGAAGAGAACCAAATGAATGCCTGCATGGCTGAACGGTAACATTAAAGAAGTTTATAAGAGTCAAAAAGTTGTCTTTCCAAAAAATGGAAAAGTATCCAAATGAAGTAAATAGGAATGAGCACAAACATTGCCAGAGAAAGGGTAAAACAATTATAAGGCAGGTCAAGTGGGAATTTGAGAAACAACTTGCTAAGGATGCAAAATCCGATTTTTTCCCCTCCAGTACATCAGAGCCAAGAAGCCTGCTAGAGAAGCAGTTAGTCTACTAGATGATCAGGGAATGAAGGGACTACTCAAAGACGACAATGTCATTGCTTAGAAACTAAATCAGTTCTTCACATCAGTTGTTACCGTGGAAGATGTTGGGGAGAGATATCCACACCAGTATTTTTTGTTGGTGAGGAATCTAAGGAATTATCTGAAATTAGCACCACACCAGAAGAGATCTTATTGCATATTGACAATTTAAACAGTAGCAAGTCACCCAGGTCAGACAGTATTCATTCAAAAGTACTGAAAACTCAGATTTGAAATTACTGAACTATTATCAGAAATATGTAACTTAGCGTAAAATCCTCTTCTGCGCCAGAAGACTGGAGGTTAGCTAACGTTAACACCAGTTTTTAAGAGCAGCTCCGGAGACGACTCTGGAAGCTACAGACTAGTAAGGCTGACATCAGTACTGGGCAAACTGGTGGAGACCATTGTTAAAAACAGAATTACTAGGCATATTGACAAGCATGATTTGATGGGGAATAAAAACAGCATGGTTTTAAACAAAGCAGAGTCATGCCTCACTAATCTATTCGAATTTTATGAGAATGTCAAGCATGTGGATAGGGTGATCAGGTTGATATAGTATATTTGGATTTTCAAAAAGCATTTGACAAGGTCTCTCACCAGAGACTCTTGAACAAACTAGTAGTCATGGGATAGGATGAAGAGTCCTGTCATGGATTGGTAACTGGTTAGAAGATAGGAAACAAAGGGTAGGAACAAATGGTAATTTTTAAGTCGGAGAGAGGCAGATAGCAGGGTGCCTCAAGGGTCAGTACTGGGATCAGTATTGTTTAACATTAATTAATGATCTGGAAAAGGGGGTAAAGAATGGATTAACTAAATCTAATGACAACACCAAATTATTCAAGATAGTTAAAATCCAGTCAGACTGTGAGGAACTACAGAGGAATCTGGCACGATTAGGTGAATGGGCAATTAAATGACAAATGAAATTTAATGTTAAGTGCAAGGTGATGCACATAGGGAAAAATAATCCGATGCTAGGTTCTAATATGGGTGTAACCAACTCAGAAGAAAGGAAAATTGGGTCCTTACCGTGTGAATTTTCCTTCTACAGGAGAGCCTCCTGGACAACCAGTAAAAACAGCAGGGTAGATCCCTGCCACTGACCGTAGGAGGCAGACTTCCTGATTTTTCCCTGGAGCATGCTCAGTGGGGATCTAGCCCCTCAGATCCAGTGTTTTCAAGCTTTACTTCACAGTTTAACCTATGCTGAACTGGAAAATTCTCTGGAAGATGACAAATATTTATTAACCATGTCAACCTTACTCGTAACTTCCCTGTAGCTACCGCCAACAGGGGGTGCTCTTGGGTTCTAAGCGGGCGCTAGGCTAAGCATCTGAGTTCCGGGCACCTCAGAGTTATCTCTCACCGTCCGGGTGGGACTGGCCATCCAGTAGGATCTCCCGTAGAAGGAAAATTCACAAGGTAAGGACCCAATTTTCCTTTCTCCCAGGAGATCCTCCTGGATGGCCAGTAAAAACAGTAGGGATGATCCCAAGCGGTGTCCCAATCCTGAAATAGATTGGGGGGAGAACAGAGAGAGAGAGAGAGAGGTGTCAAGTGGAAGGAAGTCAAGGGAACCCCTTATAGCACCGCCTGTAAAACCCTCCTCCCGAAAGCCGCCTCATCTGATTTGAGCAGCAGAATCTTGTACTGCCTGGTAAAAGCGTGCACTAAAGACCAGGTCACTACCCAACAGATTTCCCCATAGGAGGCCAAATTTCTTAAGGCCTCAGAGGTGGCCGTTCCCTTCAGGGAATGAGCGAAGACCCCTGGAAGGGGGGGCTTGCCTTCAGCCTTGTAAACCTCTGTGATGCAGAGAGTCATCCAGCACACAACAACAGTCTTGGATGCCCTCATGCCCCTTCGTAGTTTACAGCCATCAGAGAACAGGGCAGATGTCTTTCTAAAGGGTGCTGTCCTGTCCAGGTAGACCTTGAGTGCTCGCCTCACGTGGAGCTTGTGCCAGACTCATTTCTGTGGGTGAGTTGGCTTGGGGCAGAAAGAGGGGAGGACCACTTCCTGTTCCCTGTGGAAGCAGGTGTCGACTTTGGGACAAAAGGCCGGGTCTAGTCTAAGGACTGCAGAGGATTCCTTGAAGGAACAGAAGGAGGGGTCTATGAACAGGGCACTGAGTTCAGAAACTCTTTGAGCTGAGGTGATGCCTATAAGAAAGGCAAGTTTGAGGGACAGATAATAATGGGAGACTTCCCTGAGGGGTTCAAGGGAATCTTGGTTAAGGCCCTCAAGACTAAATTCAGATTCCACAAGGCGAATTGGTGAGCCATCGGAGGAGAGATAACCCTTGACGCTTTCAGGAACTAAATATGGGGGTGTTTAGCTACCTTGCGGCCCTTGATGGTGCAAAGCACGCTATTCAGTGCGGCTACCTGCCTTTGAAGAGTGTTAAGCTTTAACCCCTTGTCTAGGCCCTCTTGGAGAAATTCTAGGATAACCCTAATGGGGGCCTTAGCTGGGCTAACATCCCTGTCCCGGCACCACCTGGCAAAGGTAGCCCAGGTGGACTGGTATATGCATTTTGTGGCCGGTCGCCTGGATTGTAGCATCGTGTCCATGACTTGTTGGGAATAGCCCAGCTTCCCCAGAGCCCTCTGTTCAACCTCCATGCTGTTAGTTTCAGGGCTTCTGGGTTGTCATAACGGATGGGACCCTGAGTCAGGATGTTGGGGGTGACCGGGAGTCTGAGTGGGGTTTCCGAGCTCAGGTCTCGGACGTCCGTAAACCACAGTCATTGCAGCTAGTAGGGGGTTACCAAAATGGTGGTCGATCTTTCTTTCTTTATCTTTGCCACTGTCTTGCCTATTAGGGGAAAAGGCGGGAAAATGTACGAGATGCCTGGAGGCCAGGTCAGGTTCAGTGCATCGAATGCTGCCGCTTGGCGATTCAGGAATCAGGATACGAAGAGATCGATCTTTGTGTTGGCTGGTGACGCAAATAGGTCGATGTCTGGCTGTCCAAATGCCTTGACTATGGTCTCAAGGCATGCTACCGGGTGGAGTGCCCACTCTCCTGGGTTGATCTTTCCCCTGCTTAGTCAATCTGCTTGAGTGTTTGTTTTTCCCTTGATGTGAACCGCCCAGATGGATTTCAGATTGTTTTCCGCCCATTTGAGGAGGACGGTTGCCTGTTGGTGGAGAGCTTCAGGGTGAGAACCTCCTTGGTGGTTGACATCTGCCTTCGGCACTGTGTTGTCGGTGTATACGAGGATGTGTTTTCTTTTAAGGGCCGGGGCTAGGGCTCGTAGGGATAGGTAGATTGTGCGCAGTTCCAGCCAGTTGATGTGGTGACATTGCTCCCAGGAGAGCCACTTGCCTTGTGCAGTCCTACCCTGCGAGTGCGCTCCCCAGCCTTGGAGGCTTGTGTCCGTTGTCACTGTCGTCCTATCAGGGTCTGAGAGTAGGACACCTGGTTGGAATTGATCCCCCTTTGTCCACCAGTGGAAAGATTTCAGCGACATTGGAACTGTGATCCACGGGTTTTCTCCCTGCACCAGGGAGTCTTGCCAGGGTTGTAGGGACCGTTGTAATGGTCTGGAGTGGAATCTGGCCCAATGCAGGATTCCCAGGCAGGAAATCATGGAGCCCAGTAGGCTGGCGAGTATCTTGAGTCTGGCCTTGGGGGCCTTCAGGATTTGATCGATGAGGCCTCCTAGTTTCTCTTGCTGCTGTGGGGTAAGAAAGGCTTTGTACCTGCAGGTGTCGAGGATCACACCCAGGTGTTCCAGTGTTTGCGAGGGAGTCAGGTGGCTCTTCTGGTTGATAATGAAGCCGTGGTTCTGTAGGTACTCGACGGTTCTGTGGACATCTGTCAACGCTTGCTCATAGGAGGGCGATCGTATGAGGATGTCATCAAGGTAAGGGTGGATCCTGATGTCTTCCTTCCATAGATTCGCGATGCGAGGGATCAGGACCTTCATGAATGTCCTGGGTGAGGTGGTGAGGCCGAAGTGGAGGGCTGTGTATTGCCAGTGTTGTTGGGCATATGTGAATCTGAGCCATTGCCTGTGTGATGGGAGGATGGGAACGTGAAGGTATGCTTCTTTGAAGTCGAGGGAGGTCAGCCACTCGCCTTGGGTGATCGCTATGCGGATGGATTAAAGGGTTTCCATCTTGAAACGTTCGTACTTTGACTGATCAGTTGAGTATTTTGAGGTCGAGGACTGCTCGCCATTCCTCCAACTTTTTGGGGATGAGGAACAGGATGGAGTAGAGTCCGGATCCTTTGTCACCGGGTGGTACACATTCTATGGCTCCGATGGATCGGAGGCTGGTTATTTCTGTTTGCATCACGGATTGCTTGAGACCGGTGAGAGACAGTAGGAGGTTCGAGGGAAGCAGGAGAACTTGATAGCATATCCCCTCTGGATGGTACGGAGGACACATGCATCTGCCATGGAGTCTAGCCATCTCTCCGTGAAGAGCTGCAGCCTGCCTCCTAGGGTTGCAGGGTCCTGAGGGGGGCAGGCCCCATAGTCATGCGTCTGCTTTGGGGCGTCCAGAGCCCCGCGAGTGCTAGGTCGTGTTCCGTGATCCCTTCTGCTTGATTCATCCCGGCTTGTATTTTTGCTGGTTTCCTCTGTGGATAGAAAGGTCATCTGGCGCCACCTGCTGGCGAATATCCTGCACTGATGGGACAAAAAGGCTTTTTTGAAATCCCGAAGCTTTGTAAAGTGTGCCTTTTGGACTTATCTGCAGCATCTGTGAGGACCGTGTCCAGGAAGACCCCGAAGAGTTTGGCCCCTTGGAAAGGTCCCCACACTAGGGCATTTTTGGCTGTGGGGTCCCTTTCCAGGACCAGATCCAGAGGCGGCGGCGGGCTACTACGTTGGATGCTGCCTCACGAAAAGCCCAGCAGAGGATATCAGTGAAAAAGCCTGCTATAAAGGCATAGGCCAACTGGATCCTGGTGGATAGGATCCATGTCAGTTTTAGAGAGACCTGTGGCTCGTTTGATCCAAATCATAAGGGCACTTGAAAAGTATGAGGCAACGGTGGCCATCTTTATGATTGAGGCTACTTCCTCAAAATTCCACCTTAGGCTACTCTCTATCCCGTTGTCAATAGGGTCCTTGGGGTAGCACTCTACCTCTGTGGGGAAAACCAAGTTTCTAGCTGCTGTGGCATCTACCTTAGGGATGGCAAGGGGGGCCTCCTTGCTCTTAGTGAGCAAGTAGAGGGATTCTTGTGTTTTATTCATCCTGTGAGCCTTGTTGGGGAGTTGCCATTCCTTTTTGATAATTTTCTCGCAAGCCTTATCTAGAATCATCCCCGTTTCTGGCTCTAGTGCGTGGGATATATTCTCTCCTCCCCCTCCTCCTCCTCTTTGGAGGAGTCGCACTTGTCTTTTTTCTCCCTGAGGTGAAGTGCCTTCACGACCAGTTTGAAGATCTGGTCTCTGTATTTACTGGGGAATTCCCTGTCTGGGTCAGAGGAAGCTTCAATCCCCAGCAACTCTCTCACACCCTCCTCAAGGGAAGAGTGATTGTTCTCTTACTCAGAAGGTTCATGGTCCCGTGAAGCCTGGGACTCTGACCCCTCCTCCTCCCTTTCACTGGCTGTTCGGGGGGGGCTTTTTTCCTTCTCTTTTTCCCCTGGCTGCAGCGTCTTCCTCTTCAGAGAAATGGATAGACCTCACCTCCTCAGAGGCTGACCCTGAGGAGGGGGAGTCCAGGGGTCTAGGAGCCGGCTTTTGGGGCAGGGGGAACTTCCCTTTGCCAGCGCCCTTGGAGTGACCCTTGTAGGGGCAGGTTTTGTTGCGCTTAATAGGAGATCTCTTTGTCACGCTCTAACTCTAGTAAGATCTCCTTAGGGACCTCCATGTGAGGATCTGGGACCGTGGATGGGGCACGCAGGAGCTTACAGTTGGTGCGGGCGCCTGTTCCGTTGCTGCACCCGTGTCTGCTGCTGCCATCCTCCTGGTAGCGGTGATTTTGTGCTGGCTGCTGCCCCTTTCGGTTTTGTTTCTCCCCCGCCGCTGCTTTTCTGGGAGGGCGAGGGGGAGGAGCAAGCCGGGGCCTCGCTTTGCTCCCCCACGAACTCGTTGGGCTGGGGGCGAGAGGGGAGCTGGCTGGGTTCAGCCACTGCTGTGCTCAGGCGCCGAGGCCTCTCGGAGCCAGTGGGAGGGACCTGCAGCACCGTTGGACCCCCGAGCGGCCTGCCGGGGTCAGGGATCGGGGACTCACCTGGAGACTCTGCTCTGGTCCTTTTTGGCCATTTGGGGCTTTAGCGGAGGGGGGCCGGGTGTGTGTGTCAATAGACAGAACCCCCATGGGGAATCGATAATCCCGCTCTGCGGGGCTCCCGCGCCGGCTGGAGAAGGGAGCACCCAGGTCACAGACCTCCTATCCCTTCCGAAGAAAGGGAGTGAACAGGGAGAGAATTGCTCCCTACCTGGCACCTGGAGATTCTTTTGAAAGTTTTTGGGTTTTTTCCCCCCTGGGATGCCTGGTGTCCTTTGTTGAGGAGGCAGCTCACCTGTGTCCTGACTGTGTGGAGGCAGACAAACAACTGAAGCTGAGGGGCTAGATCCCCACTGAGCATGCTCCAAGGAAAAATCAGGAAGTCTGCCTCCTACTGTCAGTGGCAGGGATCTACCCTACTATTTTTACTAGCTGTCCAGGAGGATCTCCTGGGAGAAAGATCTTGGAGTCACTGTGGATAGTTTGAAGATATCAGCTCAGTGTGTGGCAGAAGTCAAAAAGGCAAACTGAATGCTAGGCATTATTGCAAAAGGAATAGAAAATAAAAGAGAAAGTATCATAATGCCACTGTATAAATCTTTGGCACAACCCCACCTTGAATATTATGTGCAGTTCTGGTTCATCCCATCTCAAAAATATAATAGAATAGGAAAAGATTCAAAGAAGGCCAACAATGATATAAGGGATGGATCGAATTCCATATGAGGAGAGGCTGAACAGGTTGGAGCGGTTTAGCTTGGATAAAAGGTGATGGGTGTGTGTGTGTGATAGAAGATTATCAAATCATGAGTGGTATGGAGAAAGTAAATAGGGACCAATTATTTGCCGTCTCACAATAAGAGAACAAGAGAACACTGTCTGAAGTTAAATGGCAGCAGATATAAACAAACAAGAAGGAAGTACTTTTTCACAGCAGAAAATACAGTTATGGAACTCATTGCCAGAGGAGGCTATGAACGCCAGGAGCATAACTAGCTTCAAATGGAAAATGGATAAATTCTTAGAGGATAGAGCCATTAAGGCCTACTAGTTGGGGCTTAAACCCCTGGCTTCCGGTAGTTGGGAGCAGTCAGCAGGAGAAGGAGATGGGTCACGCCTCCATGATCTGTACACGTTCCCTCAGCTACTTGAGCTGGACACCATTGGAGACAGGATGCTGGGCTAGTTGGACCACTAGTCCAATCCAGTATGGCACCACTTACTCTGGAGTAGGCCCACTGAAGCTCTACGGGCTTCAATGGGACTACTCCAGAGTAAGTGGATTGTGGCTTAAGTTCTGAAACCTTATCTGTCTTGAATCGGTATGCTTTTAAAGTCTTTAAAAATATACCAGGTTGTGATAGCAAGTCCCCCTCTAGGTAAGACACCTCCAATTCACACACACACGTTGGCATTTATTAACTCAAAGCCCACTTTTACTTAACGAATGCAGACAATCTCTCACCTTGAATCCTTCTCATTTTCTGCATTAAGCCGATTAGCCTCCTGGGCCTTTTCTGCCATCCAACGCGTGACCAGCTCTTGGTTGTCTTCAGTTGTTTTCCTCAGCTTCTCCTCCAAGGCAGTAAAAGTGATCTGGAGAGCATCATACTCATCCTTCAGGGTCTGATTGGCTCGTTCAAGATCTTGTAGCTTATTGCGTAGCTCCTGGCACTCCGTCTCCAGATCAGAGATCTTTTGCAAATACTCTGTAATTCTTAAAGAGCAGCAGCACAACAATGAGATCCTAATCAGAGTCTTAGTCCCATTACCCCACTGCCAAGGAGATATTGTTCCTACTCACTTTGTTTCATTCATTTGCATCTCTTTGTCTCTCTGTTGCAGCTGGTTATTCAGGTCAATCACAGACTGGGCCAGCTAGGGAAAGTGAAAAGAATCCTAATAAAAGAAAGCAAAGGGAACCCTACCTGGGAAACAGATACTAGTTGTCACCCCCCTGAAATACACGTTTACATACACCATAGTGTGCATCTGTCCAACACTAGTTATTATTATCAATCTTATAGTGCTTTCGATGTTCAAAATGCTTTATAATCCTAACTTCGTTCCCGTTCACAACAATCCTGTGAGGTGGTCATTATTGTTTCCATTTTACAAATGGGGGAAACGGAGGATGACAAAGATGGGTATTTGTCCAAGGCCACTCAAGTGAGTTCATGGCTAAGATGGGATTTGAACTATAGTATCGCAAGTCCAACACCGTATCCACCTGGTTACACTGGCTCTAAAGCAGGGTGAGTGTCTTTCAGAACCTTTCCTTAAACAGCAGCAAACAGAGTTCTGGATGCATTACTAGCAAGCAGTGTTTCAGGCTGGAATGTCTATTGACAAAACTGAAGTTACCACTGTTACTATGAATTAACATCTCAGTCTCTCACAAAAAAGCTCTTTCATATCTGTCATCAAGATACAATTCAAGGAAGTGTTTTCACTTTTAATATACCAGAGAAATAAACATCAAGGAGTACAAAAGATCAGATTTAAATATGGACTATGTAGACAATGAGACAAGGGCAGCAGTAGATATTTCTAAACAGTACAACCCAGAAAGACTCTGCAAGGGAATGCATATAGACCATACAGAACTTGAGGGGACTTCCTAACCTCGCCACGTTTTTTATGCAACTCTGTCAGTTCCTCTTGATGTTTAATCCTCAGCTGGGCTACTTCCTGCAATTGGGCATCATTCCGTGCACCATCATGCCCTGGACTGTAATTTTAGAGAAGGGGGAAAGAAATTAAGAAGTTAGAATTTTATGGTTTCTTGGTCTTTACCCAATTAATCCTAACACCATTTCCTGCAATTTTTCAAGTGGTGGCTCCATTCAGCCAAAGAATAAAAAGTCCTCCAGACATTTACCATCTCCTGAATTCTAAAATATGTATAATATTTCCACATGCTGCCCTCATAGTTTATCTGGAATTTATTAGCAGGCTAAGCTGTATTTGCATTCTTACAGCCAGCCTTCACTCTTACTACAACAGAAATTATATACATACAATTGCCATCTGCTTAAAAGCCAAGGAATCCCAGAATGTAAAAGTTCTTTTGGGGTATAACTTAGCTACACTGCAAATGAAAGAATTCTTGTCCCTATTTGGCAAGTGTTCATCCATCTGTTTGTTCCATCACTTCCCAATTAAAACAATCAGATCTAATCAGACATGTAACATAAGTCCCATGGTTATGGAAACATGGATTGAGCTTTAAAATCATTTAATAAATAAATAAATCAGCTCATTAGCTTCCAAAAACTGAAGTATGTTTCTCCTGAAGTAACAAAGATTAGAAAAACAGACATGCTAGAATTCCTAATTATATTGCTGTAAGACAGTATAAAAAGCTAGTTACCTGTTCAGTACACACTACTGAAAAACATATGCTGTTTTACACTCTGCAAGTAGCTTGATCTGAACAGAGACTGATGTGATCCCTAAATACTAGTCTCATAGTTGTTGAGAGTGTACCAGAACAGGCTACCATTCCACCCAAACTATAGCGATGATGTTATAAGAAGTGCCAAAGTGGGTCAGACGTATGGTCCATCTAGTCTCATATCTTGTCTCCTATGGTGACCAGCACCACATGCCTCAGAAGGAGTATACAAACAGTTCGCAATTTTCTGTTCATTCACAGACCAATTCTTTACGGACTGATCCTCCATGAACATATGCAGCTCTTTTTGAACCAAGTCATACTGTGTAACATGGGATGTTGTGAAAGTCCATGAATACCATCGGTTAACTCTATGTTGGGTGTGAAAGTACTTCCTTTCCTAGGCAAGCTGTAGTTCTGGTTTCATACATGCTTGAGGAAGGGCTCTGTGTGGCCTTTAAGCTTGCACACTCTCACCACCAGAAATTGGTCCAATAAAAGAGATAATTTTAACTACTGTGTCTCCATCTATTACTTTCAGGAACAACATGGCAACTACACACTCTCTACGCAGAAAAGTCAGGTATTTTACAGATATGTAATCTGAGTGCCATGGCAGGGGCGCTATATAAAAATAAAGTGTTATGTGTTTCATTCTCAAACTATAAATAAATTTATGGAGATCCACAGCTACACATTCAAGTATCTCTACCTTCCACCTCAGTACAGATTTAGTCTGACTTTGTACTACTGTAGAGACAATCAACCAGATTAAAGAAGCATTCTATAGACAGACATCAACAAAGTCTGAGAGTCATGGAGGAAATAAGTTACACCTACAGCATAAGTCCCATTTACCATAACAGGTATTGAGACTACCAGATGTCATTCCATAACTTTTCAAGTATTACATTTCATCATGCTATCCATTGAAATAAACTTCATCTAACACCTGCAAGATTTTATTACAAAGCGGTCTACAATCTAGTCTTGATTTGTCAGGGGCTATCAATTTATTTTAGTCCCAAATTACCACAGTAATTACATTGAAAGGTTAATGAAATATGGCTTTCAAGGAATTAAGTTCTGAAATAATCTGAGATCTAAACCAAACTGCAGCAAAAATTCAAGTACCTGATCTCATGTCGGCCTTGTAGGTCATATTTTTCCGCTTGCAGCTTATCAGCTAGAACCGCATGTAGGTCAGTCTTCTCTAACAGCTTGTTATCTGCCAGGACACAACACACAGTTAAGAGAGTTGAGTCATAATTTTATTTTATTTTTTAAAAATCACACTCTTGCATGCCTGATTACCTATTTTCATGACTTTAATATCCTGCAACCATCCCCGCTTTATCAGGTCATCACATAAAATTACTGTGTCACACCAACAGACAAGTTACTTGTGCTCAGGCAGACTTTTAGAAAAAAAAGCTGAGAAACTAAGACCATTTTAAGGACTGAGCCTGCATAATCTTACAGTTTAACCTCTGCTGAGGTTTAATTTGCAGACATCTGAGAGACTATTCATATATGAGTTTGGAAGATCTATTCTTCTTCACCCCCTTTTTCAACTTCTCATCCTAGGCAAATACATCCCAAGTGCATTCTGTGGGCCAGAATCAAACAGACCAAGATGATTTATGCATAAAAAGCAAAAAATAGCACTTACACTGCAAGATGATCTCCTCAAAGGCCTGTCTCTGCAGCCGGTCCCGTCGCCTGAGCTCTTCTGCAATGTGACGTTTCCAGGCAGGGAAACTCGCAGCTCTGAGACCAGAAGACATCTCACCAAAGATGGGTTTAAGTCTTAAACTTTCTGCCAACCTACACTAAACCTACAAATACCCTCAAAGGGACAGAGACTGTGTTTGTCCTGGGCTTTGCAATCTAAGAATGAACCACAATGAGGAAACAGAATCAGAAGAACCCTATGGGACATGTAGCTGAGCAGTGTTGGAGAGAAGAGAGAGAAAGTAATGAGTGGAGAACAATATACGACCAAGGGCACAGACTGTGGGGAAAGAGGTACAGGAGACACTAGGACTGAGGGCACAGGCAAAGACAGAGAGCACAGACTGAGGTGAAGGGACACAGGAGGACCAGGAACACAAGGCAACCTGTGAGCAAGGGAACAGACTAAAGAAAAGCCACAAGAGAACCGGGGGCACAGACGAAGGGGAGAGAAGATAAAAGACACACCAGAACAAGGGGCACAGATTGGGGATGACACAAAAGGTTCAGGGGTACAGAATAAGGGAAGATGGTGCACAGGGCACACGGGGGGGAGTCCGGGCGGGGAAGGAGCAAGACCACGCTAAGTGGGCAGGGAACACCCCCTCACTGGGGCACCAGAGCAAGGACCAGAAGACGGGGCTCGGGCGGCGGGCCCGCCAGGAAAGACGAGAACAGACTCAGCTCCCCGAAGGCTCTGCACCAAGAGAGGGAAGGGGTCTCAGCAACGAGACCTACTTGGCAGCTTTTGGCCTGGCCACAGCCCACGGCCGCTCCCCGCCGCCGCCATTTCGGTCCGAGCCGCTCCAGGGGGCCTATGAGTATTGAGTCGCAGAGTGAAGACGTAAACCGGCTGCCCTCGCCAATGCCGTATCGCGTGTCGCCGCGCCCGGCTTCTTGCCCCAGGATAGACCCCGAGAAAAGCGGTGCGGCTTACCCGCTGGCTTCCTCAGCCGAATCGACGGCTCTATCACCGACTCCGCAACCCGGCGAACGCGCTGGTCACCTATCCAAAAAAGGGCTTATAGGCCTCTGTCAACTCATGGGGCAGCCATATTGGGAAGGGAATGGCCTGATCATGGTAGCGTTGCTATTGGAGACCGAAGGGGCGGGTGAATTTCCTGTTGCTTTTCTTTCGAGCGGCTTTCTATTATTCTCACATATGGGTGTCGCAAGCTCTGCGTGTGCTGTTTCCGGACATTCACTAGCCATTTAATTTAATTTAAACTTGTCCGTCTCGCGCCCAGTACTAGATAAGGCCGCGCCCCCCGCCAGTTCCTTCCAATGCTCTATGGCGCAGAGTGTCTCCGCACAACGGGACGGGATATAGTGCTAGCGAAATGGCTTGTAAAGCAGGCTTCAAAAAGATGTCGCTAGGGTTACCACCTTTTGCAGTTTGACCCCAGACTCTCATTTTGACCATGTGCAGCCTCTCCTTTCCTCTCTCCACTGGCTCCTTCCTGAGTGATTCTGCACAAGCTCCTTGCCTGCACTTACAAAGCCCTTCACAACCTCGCTCCCTCCTACCTCTCTACCCTGATCTCCCTCCGAACCCCTGTTCGAGCACTCCGCTCCTCCTCCATCCCCTCCCTCACCCTCCTCTGCTCCCCCAACCGCCTTCGTGCCTTCTCCCGCCTGGAACTCCCTCCCTGCTCTCATCCGCCTTGTCCCCATCCTCCACACCTTCAAGTCCCTCCTCAAAACCCTCCTCTTCCACTCTGCCTTTCCTAACTCCTGCTAATCATCCCCACCCAGGATTATCCCCCACCTGTTATCTGCAAACTCCCAATTTACTGTAACCAAGCCAAGAACATGTACCTGAGTTCTCACATCCTCATGAATGTTGCATCCCTTGTCTCTTTCTCTGTTCCCCCTTCCCTGTCTCTCCTCCCCCTGTCTTTAGATTGTAAGCTCTCGGGCAGGGACTGTGTCTATCTTATTTTCTGTAAAGTGCCAGGTACATCGTTGGTGCTATATAAATACTTATAATAATAATGGCAACCCTAGTTGTATCTGTGATTGAAAGTCACTATACAAAGATCCTCATGAATTCTGCCTCATTTGCCTTGGGGTGGACCATGACCCAACAGGTTGTAAGGTTTTGACCCCTACCTTGTGCATTTAGGGGATCGCAGGGTTTTTGAACCCGTGAATTCCCCCTGCATGTCTAAAAATGCCTCCCGTCAGTACTCATATATCCCTCCAAATCAACAACACAGATGCCACAGCAGGAGACTGCAACTTCATCAGAAAATCACGTACTCTGTTGTCGGAGCCCATAACGACAAAGACTCAGCAGGAGCTGTTTGAAGATGGAACACCTTGTGATATACCTATCTGCGGGAACCTTTTTGGAGGTTTCCCGGGCGAGGTGGGTGGCCACCGACGTTAGATCTTTTTTGGTGGCCGCCCCTGTGCTGTGGAACTCACTCCCGGAGGAGGCTCGGCTAGCTCCCACTCTCCTGTCATTTTGGCGTTTATGTAAGACCTGGCTGTTCCGCCAGGCTTTTGGCGAGGGGTGGGGGGTTTGTTCCCCTGTATTGTATATGTTTAATGGTCAAAATTGTTTTATTGTTTTTTATATTGTTTGCCACCCGGGGCTGGGGCGGGATATAAATTTTAAATAAATAAAATATAGGAATCTACTGTTGTCATTTCAGTTTGCCCTTCTGCAAGCTCATCTTATACGTTCCCGTCCAATAATTCTCAGATGTATATAAAACATCCTGCTCCAAATTACCTGGAAGTGGCAGCATCTGCTGAGAGAGTGAAGAAAGATAGCCAGGAAACTTCACCTGCTGATAGACAGGGGAGTTGATATCTTTGGAAGGAGGAATTTTGTCTCTGCAACCAGGGCCGGACTTAGGAATTTTGCACTCCTAGGCCCTTCTCAGGCTGCTGCCCCCAAGCCAAGCCCCACCCCCACACTGCATGTTCATGGGTGGGGGAGCCCCATGTCAACGGCGCGCGCGCCCGCAGTGAATGAGAGTGCATATGCACACCCACCTAACACATCCCCACTCATCCTCCACTCGTCCCCATGCACAGAACAACTGGGGAAAACGGCGGTTGCTCCATGGGTTCAGATGCATTTGGATGCATGTGCACGCCCTGTCCATGCACTGACGTGTCTATGGACCCCCCCCCCCCAACCAAAATCTGGCAGAACCGTGTAAAAAGGGCTTCTGAGGAGCTACTCAAAGAAGAACAGAAGGTTGTTGCCTTGTAAACAAGGTTCTTCGAGATTGCTCCAAACGTTTTTACAACACCCACCCTTCCAGCCCTGCATGGAATTTTTTTCTTATATTCCTAGAAAGAGTTGGAAGGAACTGTCATTCTGAGGGGAAGAGTGCTTTTTATACTAGAGGAGCTCGAGACCATCACGTGGTCTGTTATTTGAATATGGTGAGCATGTACAACCCAGTTGTAAGAATGTTAGGATCCAGCTCAAAGAACTTTCTTTACAAGGCAACAACCTTCTGATCACTCACATGGGGAGGAGTTGTTTGTAAACAAACAGCTTTATCTCCCAGTCCAATGGGTGTCCCGCTGTTGCAGCACTACTAGCAGGCAGACCAGAGGCAGATGAGGGATGGAGACCCAGGCAGCAAGCTTTGGCTGTGGGCAGCAGCCTCTGGCCATGCAGGGGGGGGAGGGGAAACACGGGGCAGCATCAGGATTGCCACCCCTGAGAAAAAGCTGCCCAATGTCCGGGCCTGTCTGCAACAATGATAATCAGAGCAGCAAATTATGGCAGTGGTATAGCCTCATACCAGAATTATCTCTGGGAGAATATGAAGCTTTTCTTGCAGAAACTACCAACAGATGATAGGAAAGAGACATTAAAACTGAAGACTGAATGATTGCCACCTGCTTCCAGCTACAGAACTGACAACACATTTACAACTCAGCCTCATGCTCAGTTGCAAATGCAGTTGTGACGTGCAGATATGCGTGGCTGCGTTCCACATGTCTAGAGCAATATAGCCGTAATCGTATGAATGAATGAATTTATTCAAGCGTGGCCATAGGCCATTGCTTTGACAAACAACATAGATACACAACAAATACATAGAACCCCAGGGGGATAAATCAACCACAAAATAACTACAAAATGCCAGACTGCAAAGTAACCTATTAAAAGGAAGAAAAGAGCTACCTAGCATCCTAATCAATTAGATATGGCCTGCTAAAATAAATTTAACTACAACTACAAATGACATAAGTCTCTTAATCTAAAACCCACTAGTCAAATACCCAAGAGCAAAAAAATACAGGATAAAAGACTAAATAACCTAGCAACTACTGGCAAACAAATTGCGAGCATGTTACAATAAGCACCCTTCTGGTAGGAAAAGATACAACCAATTAATATCAGCCCATGGAGCCCAATACAGTAGTCCTGCATGTAACATCAGCAACCATAAGTTCTTTGAGAATCGAGGCCCCTCTATAAGGAAATCCCAGATTTTTAACAGAAACATAATTGCTCAGGCGAGGGCTTGGCACAATGGGACATTGGGACTGATACGTATGGGACATAAGCGAAGAAACGCTAGAAGGCATATGTCCTACAGCCGCCTGGACTTCAGATAAACAAGGAGATTGTGTCCTCAAAGGGCCCTGGGAAGCTGTCACCATAAAGGGTGGTATACCTGGTTTATCCGTAGAAAAGGCCCTAGGAGAAGATTGAAACGACTTGGATGGAGACAGAACAGCAGCAGCAGTAGGCCTACGAAGCAAAGCAGAGCCAGGCTGTGGGGAATGGAAGCCCCCAGGGGCCGGGAGTGACCCTGGAGGAGGTATTCACAAGAGGAAGCACACACACTTTCACCAGGGAGGGGGAAGTGGCAAGGCTATGCGCGAAAAACAAGCCCTCAGGGTGGAATAGGGCTAGCAGGATGCGTAGTCCCCAGCCTGTATCATCATTGGGCATCTGGGTGGTCACATGCCTGGTTTGCCACGGGAGCCACACACACACGGGTATAGGAGGGGGCCCGGGCGAGGAAGTGGGAGTCGTGGGTAACGGGGGTGCTAGAATCCCAGGCAGGGCGGGCAGCAGGATAGGGCTTGCACTCCAGGGAAGGGCCCCAGGAGGGGGGTGCTCCCCAGACACCACAGAGGAAGTCCTTACCTTCACAGAGATGGTTGCACAAGCACTCACACACTCAGGCACCTCACTCACTCCTTCACGCAGACAGACAGGCAGGCAGGCAGGCAAACAGACGAGGACACGCTACAAGATTCGCACTCCAAGCAGGAACTACAAGGGGGCCAGTCTCACGGCACAAGGGCTCGATCACCAGCGTTTGTTTCTAGCCCTGTGTCGGGCTTTTATTCCCCAGCGGGGGGCGTTGGCTGAGTCGCACTGAGCGACGCAGCGTCGGGGGCGTGGTCCCCTCGGGCGTGGCTCCGCCCTCTGCGCGCTGGTCGGAAGACGGCCCTGCCGCTTCCTGGGGTTTGTTTGAGCGGCTTTCTGGCGGGGGTTCCTTATTGCGGGGAGGACGATTCTCCCGCTGGCGGGGGGTGGGCTGTGGTGGCGGCGGGTCTGCCGCCCTGGGGGAGTCCTCGGGCCCCAGCAGGGGTGGTGTGACGGCGCTGGTGGGGGCTGGGTTCCTGACACAGGCGAAGCAACAAAAGCTTCTGCCTGGGCCAGTTCTTTAAGTCTGCTAGCAATCGAAATGTCAGATGGAATAAATGGCTTCCTCTTAGGTACCTGAGTCAAATTGGGATTTCCCTCAGAGGAAGCCAAGGCATTCAAAGGAACTTGTGGCAGCAGTGGGTAAAAATTCCCATCGTGGCATAAACATTAGCCATATAAACCCCCCGTGGACAAAAGGAACGAGAGTGAAACTGAAGCCTTTCCACTATAGCAGATGTACAAAAATAAATAACAATACGTAATACTCCACCCCTAGCTGGCAAGTGGAAAAAACAAATAATATGGAAAGGCAAAAAAGTACAGCCCAAAATATCAGTGATATGGCAGGAAATCCAATATTTTGAATCCCAAGGGTGGAATAACCCAGACAGCAGGGGATAGACTGTAAAGACCAACCATCAGTTATAGGGGTGAGCTGGTCCTCAGCAGCCTTAGAGACTACAGGGCCAGAGTAAGCTGAACCGTAGGAAGTAGTTGTTTGACATGCCTGGTCTATTCTCCGAGATCCCAACCCAAGCCTATTCCCTCTAAAGTTATTAGTCCACTCCCAGAGCCTAACCAGCTGCTGCTGGATGGCCTGAAGTTGGGTATCGAGACCCTCAATTCGTGCCATAAATATTGACAAAACGCCTTCTACCTGCTGAGAATGGCGAGGAATGAGCACCTCTTGGGTTACGGGAGCAATTGATCTCAAATTGGTAGGAGAACCAGAGGGGATATTAGGGGAACCCCCCCTTCTCTCTATTTGCTCTGGGAGGAGACTCTAACACCGCCCGAGCCTCACTGACCTGGCCTAGAGGAGAGGACAACTCGACGGGGGCAGCAGACAACTCCAGATCCCCATACCCAGATGTCAAGAAGTTCAATAGAAGGTTTTCCCCTTCCACAGCTCGGGTAGCTAAGAGTTGGGATTCAATTTCCTCAATACGAGACTGGAGAGAACGAATTTTCTCTTCAGCAGAGGAAGGCTGGGAGCCTGAAGAAAGCTGGAGCCCTTCTCTTCCCTCCCCTGTGACTTGCAGTCCCTGCCTGTTGTCTTCTGCCCCGGGGAGGGGGACGTGGGAGCCCAGAGGCCTGTTTTCCAGGGGGACCCTGTCAAGCGCCACTGAGGTCTGATTTGGAATGCCAGAGCAGCTGGGAGCAGGGAGGAGCTACGCTTCCAGGACAGTTTAGACACCACCACACCGTCCAGCGGAGCTGAGCCCTTCTCTTCCCTCCCCTGTGACTTGCAGTCCCTGCCTGCTGTCCTCTGCCCGGGGTGGGGTGGGGGGAAGACATGTGGGAGCCCGGAGCCCCATTTTCCAGGGGGACCCTGTCAAGCGCCGCTGAGGGTGATTTGGAACGCCGGAGCAGCTGGGAGGAGGGAGGAGCTACACCGCCGGGACAGTTAAAACACCACCGCGCCATCCGGCAGCACTGAAGGCATGCGCTGGGGCAGAGCGCCTAAGGGCTGCACGTGCAAGGGTGCGCCCTTGTGCGCACGGCCTTAGGCACTGGTCAGGCATGGGGCCCCGATTTCTTTTGGATTATTTTGGTTGGTGGGTTAGTTTTGTGTCCCAGTGCGGGATTGAAGTCTTCTCATTCCATCTCCCCATTTTGCCATAGTCTCCTTCCAATGCCTAAAAAGAGCAAGAAGCTGGGGGTGACCACTAGGGCATGGGCCGGGCAATTACAACTTAAGGACTGTTTTGCTAAGGCACTGGCACCATCCAGTTCTAAATGGGGTGGCCCTTCTCAAGTCTCTGTATTCTCCTGCCGAGGGTCCCAATGCAGGGCGGGATTCTCTTGCTGCTTGCATAACCTCTCTGCCCCCTGCTTTGCCACATGTTTCTGGACATTCCGAGGTAGGAACCTCCTGTGTTGGGCCTGAGCCCCATAATCTAACTCTGCAGGCCCTTCTTGACACTTCACTATTGTCATGTGCCTTGGTTTTCAAGAAGCAAGGAGAAAGATGGCATGCCTTGGCTGCCAAATCCCGTAATCATATTGAAAATTTACCCTTTGACAAGGAGGGTCTGTTTGCTTCAAACACCGCTGAAATTTTAGAACTGCTCCCGAAATCCTGATCAACTTCATACTCAATGAGATTGCTGCAATGGAGTGGTCAGTGGCAATACAGCCAGCGATTTCAGAGCAGGTACAATAAGCTCTACGGAAATTCTTCCTCGTATTACCATAATTCTAAGCAATGTAACCCTACCTCATATTCCTACAGCAATCAGAAAAGGGGTCAGTGTCCAAGGCAACACCCTATGAGTTGGGGCACCTGCAGGACAGAAGTCGAGACAATGACAATGAAAGAAAAGCAACCCAAATGTTGTGTTGCAATGACGTTATGAATGCAGTTACTTTTAAAGTGAGATTAAGTTCTTGTTTTTTGGTTTGGCATAGCATTACTACTGTTTCTTGGGTTTTAGAAGGGGCACTGCTGGCCAGGGTGGTCAGCGCCTCCCTACGGGAGGGTAGAGTACTGAGCTGTCTCAAAGAGGTGGTGGTGTGGCCTCTGCTCAAGAAACCCATCGCTTGACGCTGACTCCCTTCCAGCTATCAGCCTGTCTCTAACCTTCCCTTTTTAGGGAAGGTTATTGAATGAGTAGTGGCTCAGCAGCTCCAGGGGCATCTTGACCGCGTCAGTTATCTTGATCCTTCACAGTCTAGCTTCTGTCCAGGTCATGGCACCAAGACAGCACTTGTGGCCTTGGTGGATGATCTTTGCCGAGAAAAGGACCGGGGTCAATCAACCCTATTGGTCCCATTAGATCTGTTGGCAGCATTTGATACCGTTGACCATGAGATGTTGGTGATGTGCCTGTGGGACAGTGCTGGGGTGGACGGGATTGTTCTTGAATGGTTCTGCTCATTCCTGACTGGAAGAACTCAGCAGGTGGTACTCGGTGATTATATTTTCTTACCAAGACCGCCCGTGTGGGGTCCTGCAGGGTTCAGTTTTGTCCCCTCTCCTGTTCAATGTGTATATGCAGCCGCTCGGCGAGGTGATCAGAGTGTTTGGGGTGAGGTGTCATCAGTATGCAAATGACACCCAACTGTATCTCTCATTTTCAACCGACCCAGGCCCGGCTGTCTCGGTGCT
Source organism: Sphenodon punctatus (assembly GCA_003113815.1). Lineage (NCBI taxonomy): Eukaryota > Metazoa > Chordata > Lepidosauria > Sphenodontia > Sphenodontidae > Sphenodon > Sphenodon punctatus. The sequence goes on along the minus strand of QEPC01012592.1, from coordinate 1,221,646 downwards.
TACCCGGTGTTTGGTAGCTGTGGGGGACTGGATGAGGGCTAACCGACTGCAACTGAATCCTGACAAGATGGAGGTGATGTTAGTGGGTAGGTCAATAGGCAGCAGGTTAGTAAACTTTATTTAGGGTTTAGCCATTGCTGTACCCTAGAGCAACAACAAACAGACAAACAACCATGAATCAAAAATAGAAAATGTATGACGAAACAAAAAAAAACGAAGCAACAAGCCCGCCATATCAAGGAGTCTAGGCTAAATAGCCCCCTTTGCATAATATATATTCAAGCAGTAATCAAATAGGTCAATACAGGATAAAGCATACAAACAAAATTTAATAAAACATGACCATTTGACGACATTGGGATAAAAACAAAACTAAAAACCCAAAAGGTATACTCAGGATAGTTTGATATGGGAAAATTCCCTAATCTCAATTGTTCCCTCATCTCTAATTTTAATTGGCTTGATGGCAGGGGCAAGACTCTAAATAAGCCGAGTCATCGGAGCACAAAAGTTTAGGTTAAATATGCCCAAATCAGGGTACTTTCAGTCTTTCAAGAATTAGCTTCCTGTCAGGCTCCGGGGTCAGCACCTAGGGAAAGGATGGAGGGAAAGGTGAAGAGGGAAGGCTAAAGGGGAAACACAGGATTAGCAAGGGAACCTCTCAGCCGCTCTCCGATACCAAGGAGACAAAGTGCTCAGCATAGGAGCCAGACAAGCTGGCCTAAGAAAGCATGCGGCTCATCATCGAGGTGAAGGGATGAGGAACAGGGAAGAGGGGAGTCCAGGGACAAGGAACAGAAGCCAGAGGCGGGGGCAAGCCAGAGGCACGGGCAACGGGGGCTAGCCAGAGGCAGAGGCAATGAGGGGAAGCCAGAGACAAGGGGAAGCCAGAGGCGAGGCAACGAGGGGAAGCCAGAGGCAAGGGGAAGCCAGAGGCGAGGCAACGAGGGGAAGCCAGAGGCAAGGGGAAGCCAGAGGCGAGGCAACGAGGGGAAGCCAGAGGTGAGGGGAGCCAGAGGCGAGGCAACGAGAGGAAGCCAGAGGCTGTTGGAAATACATTCCTTTGGTTGCATCCCCTCTAAGCACCTCATCCTGTTTGTTTGCTAGAAACAGCAGGAGTAGACAGACAGATCAGGGAACCCTTCCCCCATCCTATCTGTCCTACTCCTGTCAGGACCTGATTGGTCAATCTCCTCCCCCAGGAGATTTCTCATCTCTTTGTGTCTCAGAGAGCTTCCTTCCTCCCTCTTGAACACACCTAGTCTTAGGACTTAGCATAGATGTAGGCCTTTCCTATCCTACATGTATTTCCTAATAAAGCTACTTAAGCTTAAGTATGCTTCCTGCCTGCTTATTGATGATTAGCTACTCACACTCCTCTGTAAACTCTGCATTGGGCAAATGGATGCAATGATCTCACAGTCCTTGCATTTCCAACAGGGTTATGGGCCCAGACACCCAAAAGGCAGCGCAGAGTGAGTAAAATTGAGTGCTAGCATTAATCTTAAAGGCAGAAAAGAAAAGAAAGATTTTAGTCTCTGTGACCATGGATTCTATGCTGAAGGTCTCCATTCCAGAGAGGCTCACTGGAGCAACAAACTATGAAGCTTGGAGTCATAATGCAAGGATGGCACTGGGAGGACAAGGCCTAAGGAAAATGCTGGAGTCCAACAGACCTACAGATGCAGGGGCAGCACAAGAACTCTGGGATGAGAAAAATGACAAAGCTATGGCAATCATCTCAATGTCGGTGAGTCAGCGTTTACATGTGTACATACATGACAAGTTAACTGCAAAAGATATGTGGGAAATTTTACAGAGACTGTATCAAGGGAAGTCAAATATATCAAAGATACAAATGCTTAAAAGACTTTGTAATATGAGAATGGATGAGAGTGAAGATTTTTCAGCTCATGTTAATGGCCTGCTTGAACTAGTCAGGAGACTGGAAAATCAAAAGCTGAATTTACCAGATGAATTGATAGTGGCATTTCTGCTGAACTCTTTACCACCAACAACTTTTCAAACAGTCTGTCAGATAATAGAAATGCAGGATAACCTATCTTTGGATGTTGTTATTCAGAAACTTGAGGAATTTAATATGGCTCAAACTAATGAACAGCCAAACTTTTCCTCACAGCTTGCCTGCAAGGCAGCTGAGAACAAGAAGCCTTTTGCAAATTCAAAAGGATCTGCAAGAGTTAAGTGTTGCTTCAATTGCGGGGAAACCATGCATCTCGCATATCAATGCACCAAGCAAGAAGTTCCCAGCTTCTCTGCAAAGAACAAAGGGAGCCATGATAGGGCTTTCAGCCTGGTTGAGGAAAAAGCATCTCAACTTAAAAATGTGGAAGGAATAGAATGTGAGACTGCTTCACATGATTTCTTTGTTGATTCTGGAGCAACTAAAAATCTTATAAAGGACAAAGACAGATTTATTGATCTGGATAGGACTTATAGAACTCCTATAAGATTGGCTAATGGAGAGAAAGTTTATTGTCAAGGAAGAGGCAGGGCTAAACTCATATGTCATCTGGGAAACGGTGAGGAAATGAAAGTTACCATTGAAGAAGCTCTATATGTCCCAGAATTGGATCATAATTTTATAAGTGTCAAGTATGCTGTACAGAAAGGTTTTGCAGTGCATTTTGAAGGGAAATATTGCAGAATTTCAAAGGAAAAGGAGCTTTTTATGCGAGGAATGCTGGATTCAAATGGCCTATTCAAGGTAGATTGCTTGCAACAGGATCAGTATGCAAATGCTGCAAAAGATTGCAGACATAAGAACTGTGAAAGCAAATGGCACAGAAGGATGGGCCATAGAAATGCAGATGTGTTGCATGCACTTCCAGACCTAGTTAAACATTTTAAAATGAACTCATGTGCAACTAAAGATGAGAGATGTGTTTGCTGTGTAAAAGGAAAGGGAACTAGGCCCTCCTTTCATCAGAGCAAGGAGGAAGCCACACAGCACCCCCTACAGCTCATTCATAGTGATATCTGTGGTCCTATGAAGACAAAAACAATTGCAGGAAACCAGTATGCATTGACTTTCATAGATGATTTTTCCAAGTTCACGTTCACTTACTTGATTAAAGAGAAAAGTCAGGTGCTGGAGAAATTTAAGGAATATGTTGCAAGAGCCAGCAATAAGTTTGGAAGATCACCTCAGATCCTAAGGTCAGATAATGGAGGTGAATATGTTTCAAAACAGATGAAAGAATTTTTGAAGCAAAAAGGAATTGAACACCAGACAACCATCCCGCATACACCAGAACAAAATGGAGTAGCAGAAAGAAAAAATCGCTCTCTCATAGAGATGGCGAGATGTATGCTTTTGGATGCGAATCTGCCAAACAAATACTGGGGGGAAGCAGTAATGACTGCCACATACCTGCAGAACAGGCTCCCAACCAAAGGTGCAAAAGCAACACCTTATGAACTATGGCATGGGAACAAGCCCAGTGTGGGGCACATTAGAGTGTTTGGCTCTAAAGCCTATGCTTATATCCCAAAGGCCAAAAGGACCAAACTTAACACCAGATGTGAAGAAGGGATACTTGTTGGCTATGCACAAGGATGCAAGGGATACAGAGTAATGGACACTGACACTGGAAATGTGAAGATAAGCAGTGTGGTCTATTTTGATGAAAATGAAAAGGGAAGCACTGATCAAATGCCAGACCTAATGAGGCCAAGTTCATCAAGACAGAAAAAGACTGCAGAACTGCAGATAAAAGAGGAAGCTGAAGTTTCATTTGATTTGACCATGTTCAATCAACCTGAACCAGAAGGGGGCACTGACACCAACACTGATGCTGATGCTGAAACTGAAGCAGAACCAGAACTGGAACCAGAAGATAACACTGATGCTGATACTGAAACTGAAGCAGAACCAGAACTGGAACCAGAAGATAACACTGATGCTGATACTGAAACTGAAGCAGAACCAGAACCAGAAGTGAGACGTTCTGAAAGACACAACAAAGGAGTGCCAGCAGCGAGATTCTCCTACGCGGCAAAAGTGGAGGAACCACAGGAGCCCTCAACATGGCAAGACATTCAAAAAATGCAAACCAGTGAGGCGCGCAAATGGAGAGATGCTGCCAAGGAAGAAATTGAGTCTCTTAATGAAAATAAAACATGGACACTCACAAAGCTACCTGAAAACAAAAAGGCCATTGGATGCAAATGGGTCTTCAAGACCAAGCATAATGCAGAAGGGGAAATCACGCGCCACAAAGCGAGATTAGTGGCCAAGGGATATTCCCAAAAATACGGCGAAGACTACGACGAAACCTTTGCTCCAGTAGTAAGGCACACCACAATAAGAACACTCCTCAGCATAGCAGCTGCAAGAAAAATGGAAGTGCAGCACTTAGACGTGAAGACTGCATTCCTACATGGTGATATCAAAGAGGATATCTACATGCAGCAGCCGCCGGGATTTAAAGAACCTGGGAAGGAGGAACTTGTGTGCAAACTTCAAAAGAGTATCTATGGTTTAAAGCAAGCAGCGAAAGCCTGGAACGAAAAATTGAATCAATTGCTCCTTAAGGAGGGGTTCATACAGGGAGAAGCTGACCCCTGCCTATACTCAAGGTTCAGAAATAAAAGGAGGACATACATTCTAACTTATGTGGATGATCTGATTGTATGCCATGAAAACAAACGAGATTGTGATGAAATCGTCAGGAATCTGAACAAAGAAATAGAGGTGAAAGACTTGGGAGGTATCACTTACTATCTTGGAATACAAATAGAACGAGAAAAAGATGGAAGTTTCCTTCTCAATCAAAAACAAAAGATAAAGGACATTTTAGAATGCCTAGGCATGACAGAGGCTAATGAAGTGGGGACACCTATGGAAACAAATTTCCTAAGCCAGGAAGGCAACGACGAGCCCCTACCACAGGACAACCAGTACAGAACTGCAATTGGCAAAATGTTGTATGTAGCCACCGTCACAAGGCCAGACATTGCCGCTGCTGTAGGAATACTAAGCAGAAAAGTAAGTGCACCAACCCAAAGGGACTGGATAGCAGTCAAGAGAATAGCACGGTACCTGAAGGGCACAATGCATTTAAACTTAAAACTACCAGCAAGCGAGAACCCCAGATTGATGGGCTATATGGATGCGGACTGGGCCGGAGACAAGACTGACTGCAAATCTGTGAGTGGAAATGTATTTCTGTATGGAGGCGGAGCAATCAGTTGGACTAGCCAGAAGCAGTCATTAATTGCCCTTTCATCCACAGAAGCAGAATTTATTTCAGCCACTCAAGCATGTCAAGAGGTAGTATGGCTACACAGACTACTAAAGGACTTTGGAATAGACGAACCAAAGCCAACTGAGATGTATGAGGACAATCAAAGCTGCATTCAGCTTACGAAAATGGAAAAGATAAAGCCAAGGTCGAAGCACATCAACACCAAGCGTCACTATGTGAGAGAAGCGCAAGAAAAAGGACTTGTTGAACTGATTTATTGTCCTACAGAGGAAATGATAGCGGATGTGCTGACCAAACCGCTACCCAGAGACAATTTCCAGAGGCTACGAGAAGCATTGGGAATTGTCAGCAGTGCACATAAATGATTCGGTGCACGGGACGATGAGAAGGGGTGTTGGAAATACATTCCTTTGGTTGCATCCCCCCTAAGCACCTCATCCTGTTTGTTTGCTAGAAACACCAGGAGTAGACAGACAGATCAGGGAACCCTTCCCCCATCCTATCTGTCCTACTCCTGTCAGGACCTGATTGGTCAATCTCCTCCCCCAGGAGATTTCTCATCTCTTTGTGTCTCAGAGAGCTTCCTTCCTCCCTCTTGAACACACCTAGTCTTAGGACTTAGCATAGATGTAGGCCTTTCCTATCCTACATGTATTTTCCTAATAAAGCTACTTAAGCTTAAGTATGCTTCCTGCCTGTTTATTGATGATTAGCTACTCACACTCCTCTAAACTCTGCATTGGGCAAATGGATGCAATGATCTCACAGTCCTTGCATTTACAACAGAGGCAAGGAGAGCCAGAGGTGAGGCAACAAGGGGAAGCCAGAGGCGAGGGAAGCCAGAGGCAAGGCAACGAGGGGAAGCCAGAGGTGAGGGAAGCCAGAGGCGAGGCAACAAGGGAAAGCCAGAGGCGAGGCAACAAGGGAAAGTCAGAGGCGAGGCAAGCCAGAGGCGAGGCAACGAGGGAAAGCCAGAGGTGAGGCGAGCCAGAGGCGAGGCAATGAGGGAAGCCAGAGGTGAGGCAATGAGGGAAGCCAGAGGCGAGGCGAGCCAGAGGCAAGGCAACGAGGGGAGCCAGAGGCGAGGGGAGCCAGAGGCGAGGCAACAAGGGGAGCCAGAGGTGAGGCAACGAGGGGATTTCCCAGAGGCGAGGCAACGAGGGGAGCCAGAGGTGAGGCAACGAGGGGATTTCCCAGAGGCGAGGGGAGCCAGAGGTGAGGCAACGAGGGGATTTCCCAGAGGCGAGGGGAGCCAGAGGCGAGGCAACGAGGGGAGCCAGAGGTGAGGCAACGAGGGGAGCCAGAGGCGAGGCAATGAGGGGATTTCCCAGAGGCAAGGCAACGAGGGGATTTCCCAGAGGCGAGGGGAGCCATAGGTGAGGCAATGAGGGGATTTCCCAGAGGCGAGGGGAGCCAGAGGCGAGGCAACGAGGGGAGCCAGAGGCGAGGCAATGAGGGGAGCCAGAGGCGAGGCAACCAGGGGAGCCAGAGGCGAGGCAACCAGGGGAGCCAGAGGTGAGGGGAGCCAGAGGTGAGGGGAGCCAGAGGCGAGGGGAGCCAGAGGCGAGGCAACGAGGGGAGCCAGAGGCGAGGGGAGCCAGAGGCGAGGCAATGAGGGGATTTCCCAGAGGCGAGGCAACGAGGGGATTTCCCAGAGGCGAGGGGAGCCAGAGGTGAGGCAACGAGGGGATTTCCCAGAGAAACAAAAGGTGGCTAGGGGGCAAGGTCCCTCAGGCTAGCGAACAGACAGACAGACTATGGAGGTCTCAAGGGAGGAAGGGAGCCATTCAATACAAAACCAGACGGGGTGAATAGGAACCCACCAGCATCCACCATATGCAGACAATCAACAGAGGAAAGGAGCTTAGGTAAGAAAACCCCCAACATACAAGGAGGACAAACAGGACTGGTATCCACACAAGGGGAGGGGGAAGGGCATCACACACAACACACACAAGGGGACCCAACATCAATACAGACAGAAGCCCAAGCAGAGGACAGACAGCAAGAGGAGAGCAAGGGGCAAGAGCCAAACACAAGCCAAGGAGGGATGACCTGAAGCTCCACACCCACCACAACCTTCAGCAACCCTAAATACTATAAGGAGCCAATCAGGCTGGGACAGATGGGTCCATGCCGCTCCCCCCCCCCCCATCAGGGGCAACTCTGGCTCCTGGAAGGAAAAGAGGGAATTACAAGGCAGGGAGGGAGGGAAGCCACCTTCTACAGTAACGCCCCAGTGGCACAGGAGGCAACAAGCATCTCAGGCAACCCCTGAGGCTGGGGGTTCAAGGCCCAGCCATGACAGTACCCCCCTCCAAGCCCTCCCCCAAATGTCCCAGAGGGAAGGGGAAAGAACAGAAACAATCCAGAAAGGGCACAGCTACCCCATATGTCTACCCCCTGGGGTCCCTTTAGGGAAATGCAGGTCACCCAGGAGAAGGGACAAGGGGGGAACCAAAAGGATAGGGCCCAGACCCCAAGGAGGGTAGCAGGGAGCCAGGGTCCTAGGCAAGGTCCATAGGGGGGTACGTAGCCAAGAGGGTGGTATAATGCCGAAAGGCAGAGCCTTGCAATGTTCATCAGCACACCACATAGGTGGAAGGGGGGTACTGGAATACTTGGCCAGGTGGTTGAAGGTAGAAGTCCCGGTGGAGGCTGGGGCCATGGAGGGGGTCCCAGTAGAGATGAAGGGGTTCCAGGGGAAGCATAGCATCCATTAGGGTAATTGCAGGGATCTGGGGTGGTGTTCCGATGCCGATAGGTAGCATGAGAACATGCCCTGGTGGGGGTTGAGACAACCCTCTTAGTGCCGGGGAGAGGGGTTGACAACGTGGCAGATCCATCACGGTTGATACTCCTCTTGACATGATTAGGCAGTGCCCTTGTGGGTATTGCCACAGAGTCACTAGTATAAAGTACCCCTGTCATGACATCAGAAGCTAGTGGTGTTGACCCGATACGGTTAGTGCCATGACCAGGGGACCTCCCCCCTCCCCCCCAGGTAACAAGATTGCTATCTTCGGACAGTCCTGGGCAGATGGAAATGGAAGCCCAAGGGGGCATTTCATGGGTCTGCAGGACGATAGGGACTCTCCAGTGTCCCAGGGAGGCTCACCTGGTGTGGGTGAGGTCAGGAGGGGAACTCTAGAGGACCCTGTATCTAGGGGTACTGTCTGACCCAGAAGGGGTGGTAGTTGGGATATCAGTAACATGGTCCGGCAGCCGGTGGTGACGATCTCTTCTACTTTGCCCGGTTGTGCTCGGGGCACGGATGTTAGCAAAGGGCAGGGACCATCAAGCACTCCCCTCAAGGGTGAACCTGTCTCTATGGGTGACGGCTGTACAGACGCTGTGGAGATACCCACTGGTACTAAACCTGTAGATGGTCTCTCGGGTCCTGCAAGGCTCCACTCAGGAGGAGGTCGGGCGGGGGGGAACGCCCTGGAACCTTTAACGCGAGACCTGCAGTTCTCCACTGTACTTGAAAGTTGAGTGACCCCGGACCATGGTGACGTATCGCTACCAAACATGGAATGCGGGAGTGGGTTCAGTGGTCATCCGATAATCTGGCAGCCTGACGTAACCTTCTGGGGAGACCGTGGGTCACAGATGGTATACGTTGAACGCCAGACTTGAGGGCGCTGGACTAGCACCCACACAGTTTGGAACATTGATGTAGAAGCTGGTTGGCCCTGGGATGCCACCCACCCTGCCACAAGAATTGCTGGTCCGACTGGCCGGAGGTCACGTAGCACTGGGGCTGGCCTGGGAACCTGAGTGGCCCTGGGGACCTGAGTGGGCTTCACAAGATTCCCTTTCCCAGAACCCACAATTGGAGGTACAATTGTTGCCATAGGGGAAGACTTCCGTGACATCATCGCTGGTGGTGATTTCAGCCTGGATAGCAATGGCTGAGTAAGAGGTACCCGCTCACGCAGGGGCTGGGATAACTCGGTAGAGTCCCCTACTGAGGGCTTGGTTGTATTGGCGGCCACCTCAGTCACATTTTCATGAACCTGTACATAGCTGGCCCATATGGCAGGGGTCTGTTCCATTTGCAGGGTTCTCCCTGCAAAATGGCCTTTATCTGGGGACGTGGGCATGTCACTTGCATCTGACAGCCCCGCACGTGCCCCCGACCGTGCCGGCAGAACTGGTGGCAGCTGTGGCAGCAAAGGGGGTATATCCAGTGCCGCCATCAGGGGCAGTGGCGGCATCATTGCCACGGGGGGGGGGTTCCAGCAGGGACAGGCCCGGGCAAAGGTCCACCCCCTGGCAGCACAGGTGGCCCCCTCCGTGGGGTACCATGACAATGTCAATAGTGAGGGTTCTTGTCTAACTGAGGCCTTTCTCAGAGGGTCATCAGTAGTGGTACCTGGGAGCATGGTGCGAGATATCACTCCCAAGGTCTATCAAGCGGTGGGAAAAAATAGAGGACAGGGGTGTGGGTAGAGCTTTCTGTCAGGCTCCGGGGTCAGCGCCTAGGGAAAGGATGGAGGGAAAGGTAAGGAGGGAAGGCTAAAGGGGAAACACAGAATTAGCAAGGGAACCTCTCAGCCGCTGTCTGATACCAAGGAGACAAGGTGCTCAGCATAGGAGCTAGACAAGCTGGCCTAAAGAAGCATGTGGCTCATCATCGGGGTGAAGGGATGAGGAACAGGGAAGAAGGGAGTCCAGGGACAAGGAAAGGAAGCCAGAGGAAGGGGCAAGCCAGAGGCATGGGCAGCTGGGGCTAGCCAGAGGCAGAGGCAACGAGGGAAGCCAGAGGCAAGGGGAGCCAGAGGCGAGGCGACAAGGGGAAGCCAGAGGTGAGGGGAGCCAGAGGCGAGGCGACAAGGGGAAGCCAGAGGCGAGGGGAGCCAGAGGCGAGGCAACAAGGGGATTTCCCAGAGAAACAAAAGGTGGCCAGGGGGCAAGGTCCCTCAGGCCAGCAAACAGACAGACAGACTATGGAGGTCTCAAGGGAGGAAGGGAGCCCTTCAATACAAAACCAGACAGGGGATGAATAGGAACCCACCAGCATCCACCATGTGGACAATCAACAGAGAAAAGGAGCTTAGGTAAGAAACCCCCCCAACATACAAGGAGGACAAGCAGGACTGGTATCCTATCCACACAAAGGGAGGGGAAAGGACAACACACACAAGGGGACCCAACACCAATACAGACAGAAGCCCAAGCAGAGGACAAACAGCAAGAGGAGAGCAAGGGGCAAGAGCCACACAAAAGCCAAGGCGGGATGACCTGACACTCCACACCCACCACAGCCTTCAGCAACCCTAAATGCTATAAGGAGCCCATCAGGCTGGGGCAGATGGGTCCATGCCCCCCCATCAAGGGCAACGGGGCACAGCTGGAAGGAAAAGAGGGAATGACAAGGCAGGGAGGGAAGCCACTTTCTGCAGTAACGCCCCAGCGGCACAGGCGGCAGCAAGCGTCTCAGGCAACCGCTGGGGGTTCAAGGCCCAGACATGACACTTCCTCCTTTTACCCGCCAAGCAAGTATAGGTTGCTAGAGCCAACATTTCCTCCTTCCCTTTTAGAGCTAGCAAGTATTTATAGCAGCACTCCGAGTAAGGATCAATACAGTTGTTCAAAAGGGGACCCAGCCATGCTGACCTTAGCCAAGAATAGTAGGGGCATCACAGTAAAACGTGATCAATCGTTTCAACCTCCTGGAGGCTACAAGAACAATATCTTGAGTGGAATGGTAACTGCTTGAATCTGCCTTCCACTACCGCTGATGGTATAAGCTGGAAACGAAGTAATGTATACCATCGACAAAGTTTAGGACAAGTAAGGAGATCCAAGTATGGCTCAAGCTCAACTGTCTTTTTAAGATCTGCCAGCATAGGGGCTACCCTCCAATGGGCCACGATTGATAAATCTTCCTGTTGGGCCACATCTCTTACCCTCAAAAGGATTTCAACCTTAATGGCTGATAGGCTTTTGCCTATAAAATATTCAAATGAGAATCCCCAGGCATAGATCAACTTGCCCAAATACATCAGTTGTGGGTATCCTCTTGGACCTATTTCACACAGTTCTTCCCTTAAACATTGGAGGGCAAGGTCAGTATCCTGGCATACCAAAAATCTGAGCCAATACCTCACATACCCGATCTTAGACTACGTCTCTAATGAGTTTACTCCCAATTCCGCTCTAACTACAGCCCCTGGAATATTTGATCTAACTCTTAGCACTCGTCAGAGAAAGGTGTTTTGCACCCTGTCCAAAACTGCCTGGTTTGGATTCGGTATAATCTCCAAGCCAAAAATGGCTGCAGGAGGAGGAGAATTTTAACGCGATATACTCGCATGAAGTCCAACACTGGTATCCCCTTTGAAATATTTATGGCCCTATTTAGGGCCTGAGTTGCCCACTGGGCTTTATTGGCTCTAACCTGGAGGTGAAGGTTCCACGTACCTCTATTACTAAACGTCACTCCTAAGTAATTAAAGGAGGCTACCATCTCAAACTCCCCAGCCTCCGTCTTCCACCTACAGGGATAAGTCCGTTTGCCCAACACCATGATCTTTGACTTTTGGGCATTGATCTCCAAACTGTTTGTAGAACAGTATTGGGAGAACTTATTTATGGCCCGTCGTAATCCAATTTTGGTTTGAGAGCTCAGGACCAGGTCGTCTGCAAATTGAAGGAAAGGAAGGCACTCCTTATCCACTTTTGGTGGATGAGTGTCCACTGACCTGATATTTGAAACTAAGTTGGAGAGATATAGATTAAAAAGGAGAGGCGCCAGGACACAACCCTAGCGAACTCCTCTCCTAATGGGTATGGGCCTGCCATAGCCCAGAGATGTCTTTACCTGGGCCTCATTGTTGGAGTATAATTGAGAGACCGGTGCCAATAACTTATCCTCAATTCCCAGGGCCTTCAATATGGCCCAGAGTCTTTCCCTTGGCACTGTGTCAAAAGCCTTTGTTAGATCTAGGAAGGCCAAGAACAACCTACCTTTTTAACCTTCAGATATTTAAACACAACATGTTGTAGAATATAGCAACAGTCTATACAGGGTTGACTTGCCCTTCCTAAAGCCAAATTGCTCCCTCGGGATAATACCCCCTTTCTCGGCCCAGTTCTCCAAATGGGTGTATAACAATTTGACATACAATTTCCTTGTTATTGCCAAGAGACTTATTGGACGATAAGCGGTGACATCAGTAGTTTCCCCCTTTTTGAAAATTGGAACAATGGTACTCTGTGTCCATGAGTAAGGTACAATGTTCGCGTTGCTTACACCAAAAAATACCACAGATAGTACTTTGGCCCACCAGCTAGGAGATGTCTATAGCATCTCAGCTGATATATTATCTGGACCAGGTACCTTGTTCCGCTTGAGAGCCATTATTTGATCATAAACTTTGAGCACCACAAAATCATCCAATTGCCAATTCCCCGAGGCAGTATCTGGGCCCACAGCCCTAAGGTCATCAACAGCGATGTCCCTATCGACATACAGCCCCCTGAAATAAAACTCCCAGAAAGAGAGAGTGATTGGGTGCCTTTTAATGTGCCGTAAGGGATTGATTATAAGATTGAGTGCAGACCAAAATCCACTAGAGTTCTGGGTTCTGGGAGGTCAGTACTCATTAATGGTCCATTTTTTGGGGAAAAAATATTCAGTCTTTTTGGTTCTCAGCAATCTCTGGTAAGACAATCTTAGCTCTTGATATTCTTCCCACCCAGATGGGGTGCGAGCGGCAACCCACTTTTTCCTAGACACGATCAGCAAGCGTTTGCTCTGTTTGTATTCATCATCATACCAGAGATTGCGGTAACTCGAAGTATGACACCTGGGCCTATACAATAACGAATCCTGGAATGATTCCAGGATTCTGTCATAAAGGGCCAGGATAGTCTTGACATCCTGTGCCGTGGCTAAATCAGTAGCCATTTCAATCATCTCATCCGAGTAGCAAATCCCCTGGATCTTACTTATAAGGGAGGCGGGAGTAAACTTCCTTAATTTCAACTGTGACTCACCAAGGTCATCCTGGGCTTGATTTTCCACACCCGGGAAGATTTTGTTAATTGTCAGGGTGAGGACCACATGATCACTCTCCGGCCTATTGATCTTCCCCACTATTCCATAGCGATCTCGAAAGGCCTTCTCGACTATCAACAAGTCCACCTTACTTTTCCCTTGGGGGCCTATGTAAGTGAAATCCTCCTCCAGTCAGCCTGAGATTCCTCATTCAGGACTAATAGTTCAAATTTTTGGAGGAGGTTTACTAGACATTCCCCAGGCTTGTCGATTTCCCCCTCTGTAGAAGCATATAATATATGTAGAGGCTAAACCCAAAAAAGTGTGGCCTCAAAATACATGATAAAAAAACTTTTCAAAATGAAATACAAATTGCATGTACAATATGCAAACCACACGCATATATGACAATTATATTCTATACAGCAGTCACAGTTTTGTCAAAATATGAACTTGATGAATCACAAAATGTGCATAACACTGTAGCCGTGCAAATGCAGATGCAGATAAAGCAATATAAAACAACCCAAACACGTTTCAGGGGAACATCCCCCCGTTCCTCAGTGGGAATTGATCTGTATTTCCTCAGTGTTGGCTGTAACAAAAATTATGAAAAAACATGGAGTGAATGGACTAGTGGTATAATTCTATATTTTAATTTTTTTATATTTTAGCTCATTTGATTTAAAGATTTTTTTACACAAAGAGCTATTCCCCAAATATCAATAATAAATGCCCATAGAACCCATGCTGTAATACCTGTTCTTCAGGTGGGATACAAATTTTCTGCACCCTCTTATATCATCTAATGGGCAACATAATGAAGGTGGAAAATCTTGAAATAAGACAAAAGTGAATAAATGATTAAAATCAATAAACTATATGCTGCAGTCTGTTTTTTAATCATGCCTCCTTTATAGCTACCTTTTTGTTCTTCCTTATGGGTGAAACAATTCTCTAAAAGGCTTTCAGGATCAATGCCTGCATACTATCCTTTCACCCTGCTGTTTTCCTTATGACTGTAGTAAAGTTTCTACAATCAAAAATAAATAAAATGTGGGTAGGGCAAAAGACAGCAGCAAACATACCAAGATGAATATTCCATGACCTTATTCCACCCTCATTTATTATCCCAAAAATATCAGTTCAATACCATGAATTTACCTCTCCCTTCTGTTCTTTGTAAGTTGGCCAAATGCCTCCTGTTCTTCCAAGTGTCAGTGGGAAGGAGTGGAAAAAGGGAAGGGACAGGGTACTCTAGGGCAGGAGACCCCTGATACTCATGCAATTGTGGGGATAACTCGGGGAGGCAGCAAGAATCCACCGGGAAGTTAAAGGTGCCCATCAGGGTAGAGTTATGTGGCCCAGCAGACAGTGAAAGCCTAGACCTCTATCATCATAGGGTGCCGAGTGGATTGTACTGCACCTTTCCCCAATATCCCACACCAAGCGCTCTCTGCTAGCACCACCACAGGGGCAAGGGAGAAGCGTGCGGGTAGTGAGAGGCAGAGGCAAGGGGCCCCGACAGTGAGGAGAGGGACGGGGGAGTCCAGCCACTCTAGTACCCCTGGGGGTGCCCCCCCTAGACAGGAAAAAGGGGGACTCACACCCAGTCACACACCTTCCGCTCACTCACTCACCCCAGGAGACACAGGATAGGGACACAACACTCACCTTTCACACCATGTCAGAACAACACATGCAGCACAGGACTCGCATGGGAGCAACAGGAGGAAGGAAAGGGGACAAGCAGCAGCGAGACACCAAGGCACTCAAGGAAGCACGCCGCAAGGGGGCCAGTCTGTTTAATCACTGGCGCTGTGTACTCAGCAGTGCCGGCTTTTCAAGGGTCTGCCATGCCCCCTGCTGCGCCTGAAGGTGTGCTGAGTGGTGCGGCACCGGTGGCCCCGCCCCCACGCCCTGCGTCCTGGCGGGGGGCAGGCCTGTAGTGCTGTCTTGTTGAGGGGCTGCCGCAGAACGTCTCGTTGGATCTGTCTCACCCCTGGAGCTTGTGGGACTGTGCCAGTGGGTCTTGCTGCCGGCAGAACGAGGACCTGGCACCAGGGAGGCCCTCGTGTGCGGGGCCGGTTCTGACCCCTGACAGTACACCCCCCCCCCCACGAGCCCCCTGGAAAAAAGCCTGTGTGGACCGGGCTTCTCCAGGTGGCGACGATGGAAGAGGCGCAGAAGGCGAGGGGCCGTCACCAGGGTTGCAGGCTCCCAGGAGTGGTTGTCAGGCCCATAGCCGACCCAATCGATCAAGTATTGCAGATGCCTGTGGCGTAGGTGGGAGTCGAGGATCACACGGACATCATACACAGTAGCATCAGAAGGGAGGGGGGCAGGCGTGGGTGAGGGGTCCACCAGAATCTGTGGAGCAGGGGCATTCTTCAGGAGGGAGACATGAAAGGTGGGGTGAAGGCGAACGTGCGGATGCAACTGTACCTTATATGTGACATCATTGAGTTTCTGAATAATGGGGTATAGACCAAAAAACTTGTCATCCAATTTTTTGGATGGTCGGAGGGACGTGTAATTCCGTTTGTCGATCCAAACATAATCTCCTACTTGTAGAGAAGGCGACTACCACCGATGCGCGTCAGTGTATTTTTTATACCGCTGCCAAGACTGTAGCAGGGTAGTCTTGGCAAGGGCGTGTGCCTTATGAAGATGTTGCAGCAGGCTACCTGTGGTGGGTACTTGGAGTTCTGGAAGGTCTGGAATACTCATCTGGGGATGAAACTCATAGGTGACATAGGAGGGCGAATTCCCCAAAGAGGTATTGGGTGCATTGTTGTGCGCAAATTCTGCAAGGGGTAGCCAAGTATACCAGTCGTCCTGTAAGTAATTAACATAACATTGCAAATATTGTTCGAAATTCTAGTTCACTCTCTCCACCTGGCCATTAGCTTGGAGGTGGTAAGCAGTCGTAGGTTTCAATTGGACTTGCAGGGCTGCGAATAAGGTCTTCCAGAACCAGGAAACAAACTGGGATCCCTGGTCGCTAATGATCTCAAGGGGTCACCCGTGCAACTTAAAAATATGGCGGACAAACAGGAGGGCTGTGCGATGTGCTGTTGGCATTCCCTTACAGGCAATAAAATGGGCCATTTTGGAAAAATGATCTACAACCACACAAACTGTTGTATACCCCCGGGAGTGTAAGGAAGCCAGGAACAATACCTCCAGTAGGGAAGGGGCACCCCCCAAGTTCCCCCAGGCACAAACCGCGGCCAGTGGACCCCCCTACCTCACGCCCAGAAGGAACTCACGTCCAGGGAAGCCCCGAAGGCAGGGACACATTGCCGATAGAGGCCACGCCCCCCGCGGAGCGTAGCAATGCCGCGGAGACAGCTGTATCCCAGGCAGCCACAGGGGGAAGTGGAAACACAATCCCACCAGCCTGGGAGGCCACGCCCCCACCTAGACGCCGCTCAGCACGTCTTCGGCAACGCCTGGGGCAGTAGCATAAAAGGTTGCCGCAGACAAACATCGCCGCTGGTGATCGGAGCCTTGTGCCCGTGAGACTGGCCCCTATCCTTCCATGTTGGTTGCTGATGTGGTGCCCTATTCCTGAAGAGAGTTAGAGGTTGCGTGGAGAGAGCGAGGTGAGTGACTGTGGTGAGTGTTTGCGGGCGTGAGTGAGGTTAGTAGAGTAGGTGTGGTGTGCGGGTGCGTTCCTACGGGGGGGGGCTGGGGAGTACTTCCTGGGCCCCGCCCTTGGCGTGACAGACCTCTGCCACCTCCCACCATCCCTGGGCTGTGCACTGTCCCCTTTCCCCCACAGTGTGCACTCTGCCTCCCCTCTCCCATTCCCCGTGTGCGTGAAGAGCGATCCCTGGCAGCAAACAAGGCATACGCTCACTCACAGGGCCTATGATGATATAGGCTGGGGATTTATCATCCCACTAGCCCTATTCCAACCTGAGGGCACGTCTTCCAGGTACTGCCTTGCTGCTTCCCCTTCCCCTCCGTTGTGTGTGTGAACCTCGTACCCCCTTTCCCTCAAGGATCCAAGTTCACCCCCTTGGATCCTCACAGGGAGGGGGGAAGTTCCACTATAAAGTCAATGCCAGTTCATTGCCAGGGTCCCCATGGGGGTTCCACAAGCTGTAAGAGTCCCTGTGGGGCTTGATGAGGGATCTTTATTTTCGCACAAGTGGCACAGTTAGCCACATATTACTGCACATCTTGGGACAGCAAGGGCCACCGAAAGGTTCGTTGTATTAAATGGCAAGTGCGATCCCATCCTGGGTGCCCAGCTAGAGGTGAGTCATGGTGGGCCCATAGGATTTGAGGATAGCAGGAGGGTGGCACCATTATTCGCCCATTTTTTTGTACGAGCCCCTCTTCTAAGAGGTAGGATGGGTCAGGTACGGGTAGGAGTTCTCAAGAGGTGGCTTGTACTAGTTGTTCCTGGGACAGGTAGGTGGCGTCAAACACTGTAGGAGACAGGATGGGGCCTTGCTGAGTTCTCTCTTCAGTGGTTTCCTCACCGTATTGAGATAAGGCATCTGCTAATACATTGAGCTTTCCTGGGCGGTAACGGATAATAAAGCTAAACCGGGCAAAAAAGAGGACCCAATGTGCGTGCTGGTCATTAGCTATCTGTGCCATCTGTAAGTACGTGAGGTTCTTATGATCTGTTACGACTGTTACTGGATGCCTTTCCCCCTCTAGGTAATGCTGCCACATTTCAAAGGCCATCTTAATGGCCAGTAACTCCCTGTCAAAGTTAGAGTAATTTTTTTCTGCTGAGTTCAGTTGACGGGAGTAATAGGCACAGGGTCGCATTGGCCCTTCCTTCGCAGTAGGCTGGGAAAGCACAGCTCCTAGGGCAGAGCTGGAGGCATCAGCTTCCACTTGGAATGGTTGTTGAAAATTGGGGTGAATTAGAAGTGGGGCAGCCATAAAGGTCTTCTTTAGGTCTTGGAAGCTCCATTGCTGTTCTGGGCCCCATAGATACTCTTGTTTTTTCTTTAACAGACGAGTCAAGGGGGTGGTAAGTTCTGAATAATGAGGTATATACTGGCGATAGTAGTTGATGCTGCCTAAAAACCGTTGTAAGGGCTTCACCGCCTTTGGCATGGGCTATCGTTGGATGGCTTCTAACTTCTGGGGATCCATCTGTATTCCATTGGGGGTCAAGATGAAGCCTAGAAAAGCAACAGTAGTAAGGTGAAAGGCGCATTTCTTCAGTTTGCAATACAGCTGATGTGCTTGGAGTTGTTGAAGAACTCGTTGTACATTATCCACATGTTGCTGCATGGTGGCCGAATAAATCAAGATGTCATCTAGATATGCGATAACAAAGACATCTAGCAGATCACGGACTATATCATTTATAAAATGCTGGAACGTAGCTGGGGCGTTGGCGAGGCCGAAGGACATAACGAGATATTCAAAATGTCCATATCGGGTTCAGAAGGCGTTTTTCCATTCATCACCTTCCCTTACCCTGACCAAGTTATATGCCCCTCACAGATCCAACTTTGTAAAAATAGTCACCCCTTGTAGGTGATTTAGTAGTTCCGGAATCAAGTGGGTATCAATTTTTAATGGTAATGCTATTGAGTCCATGATAATCAATACACGGACAGAGGCCACCATCCTTCTTTAGTACGAAGAAGATGGGAGACCCCGCAGGGGAGCATGAATAATGAATAAACCCATTCTTCAGAGCCTCGTCGATGTATACACGGAGAGTCTCAAGATCGGGGTTAGATAGGGTATATATTCACCCAAATGGGGGTTCAGTACCTGGTTGAAGGTCCATGGGACAGTCATACGACCGATGGGGTGGTAGTGTCTTTGCCACCCGCGTATCGAAGATGTCTTGGTACTCTTGATATTCTTGAGGGATACCCAATTCCCTGTGCTGGTTGGCCATAGAGGCAGTCCCTGCTACCCAGTGTCTGGGTGGTGGGCGTTGGAAGTGATGCTGGCAAAAGGGGGAGGATAACCGTAGCTGATTGGTGGACCAGTTGATGTACAGATCATGCCTGTGCAGCCAGGGAAGGCCCAGCACCAGAACAAACAACGGCATGCACACTATATTGAAGATGAGCTCTTCTTGATGGCTGCCTATGTGGCATTGCAAAGGAGCGGTCTGCCTTAGAATTGGGCCGGAAACCAGGGGGGAGCCATCAATAGTATGCACAGATTCTGGTTGTTGTTTTTCTTTGGTTGGGAGATCCTGGGCCCTAATGAAGGTAGCGTCTACAAAGTTGCCTGATGCTCCAGAATCCACTAGGGCCCAGGCAATAAGAGCGCGAGTCGAGGAGATCTTTATGGTCACAGGAAGTTGGAGATGGTGTGACCGACGGGACAAGTCTTCTGAGGGGATGCTCTTTAGGACCGAGACGTCCCCTGTCCGTCTTGGTCCGGGGCTTTTCCTGCCCCTGCTCATGCCTTGGTCAGGGAAGGGCAGGCATGAATAAAGTACGTGACCTCCCCACAATAGAAGCATGCCCTGGCCTTGCGCCGACGCTCCCTCTCTTCTTGGGTAAGTGGTCCTCGGACTGCTCTGATTTGCATGGGTTCTGGTTCTGGCATCGAGGCTACATTAGGGCTGAAGCTAGAAACCCCGGAGGGCTGGAATGATGGTGCCCGACCCTCTTGTTGGCGCTCCCGGCATCGTTCTAGCAGTCGGTCATCTATCTGCAGGGCGAGATCTGCAAGTTGCTCCCAAGTCTCAGGCAGGGCTGTGAAGGCCAACTGGTTTTTTAAGTCATCACTCAAGCCTCTCCGGAACAGGACCTTGAGGACATCTATAGGCCATCCTAGTTCCAGGGCTAGTTGCTGGAAACGCATGATATACTCCAGTAAGGGTCCCTTCCCTTGTTTCAGGGACATAATAAGGGCTTCCGCATCTCTTACCCGATGGGAGTGATCGAAACGGAAGGTAAAGTCTTTGAGGAAGTCCTTATAGTGAGAAAGTAAGGGACTCTTGCCCTTCAGGAGGGTAGTGGCCCAATCCAAGGCAATTCCCCCCAGGTGCCTAATGATAAAGGCCACCTTCAATTCATCTGTGGCATAGATGGCAGGTTGCGTAGTGAAGGTTAACTCGCATAAGGCGAGAAAGCCCTGGAACAAGCAGCAGTCCCCAAAATATTTTCAATTTTGGGACCCGTAGGTTCTCGTGGAAAGGCTTCTGCTGCCCCCAGGGGGGCTAGGACTTCTTGGTGTACAGGTACAGGCGGTGGGACAGCCGCTGGTGCAGGAGCTCCCACACCCGCCTGTATAGCAGCCTCCAATTCTGCTTGTTTTACCGTAACATCGTGCATCTCAAGGACCAAAGATTGCATGACTTGGACCAGTTCCACAAGTTCCTGAGCCACCTCCATCAAGGATAGACCTGGGCCAATTAAAAGGAAGGAGCTGCCAGTGATTCTGTCAGTGGGAAGGAGTGGAAAAGGGGAAGGGACAGGGTACTCTAGGGGAGGAGACCCCTGATGCTCGTGCAATCGCGGGGATAGCTCGGGGAGGCAGCAAGAATCCACCAGGGAGTTAAAGGTGCCCGTCAGGGTAGTTATGGCCCAGCTGGCAGTGAAAGCCTAGACCTCTATCATCATAGGGCGCCGAGTGGATTGTACTGCACCTTTCCCCAATATCCCACACCAAGCACTCTCTGCTAGCACCACCACAGGGGCAAGGGAGAAGCATACGGGTAGTGAGAGGCGGAGGCAAGGGGCCCTGGCAGTGAGGAGAGGGACGGGGGAGTCCAGTCACTCTAGTACCCCCGGGGTGCCCCCCACTAGGCAGGGGAAAAAGGGGGACTTGCACCCACTCGCACACCTTCCACTCACTCACTCACCCCAGGAGACACAGGATAGGGACACAACACTCACCTTTCACACCACGTCAGCACAACACACGCAGCACAGGACTTGCATGGGAGCAACAGGAGGAGGGAAAGGGGAAAAGCAGCAGCAAGACACACCAAGGCACTCAAGGAAGCACGCAGCAAGGGGGCCAGCCTGTTCAATCACCGGCGCTGTGTACTCAGCAGCACCGGCTTTTCAAGGGTCTGCCACGCTTCCCCCATGCCCGAAGGCGTGCTGAGCGATGCGACACCGGTGGCCCCACCCCCATGTCCTGCATCCCAGCAGGGGGCAGGCCTGTAGTGCCATCTTGTTTATTTATTATTATTATTATTATTTCTTTATTTCGGGAATTTATACCCCGCCCCTCCTGCAAAAGCAGCCCGGGGCGGTTACAACCATAAAAACATAATAAAAACAGTCTAAAACATCCATTATAATATAATACTATTAAAACAGGGCTAAAAAACAGATAAGATAATAAATAGTAGATAGGTGGGGGAGCTAAAAAAAACCTCCCCCACCCCTCCCCCCCATCCCAAAGGCCTGGGCAAACAGCCAGGTTTTGCAACTTCGCGGGAATGTCAACAGGCTAGGGGCCAGGCGAGCTTCCTCTGGAAGGGAGTTCCAAAGGCGTGGCCTGGTCCGGCCACCGAGAATGCCCTCTCCATTGTGGCCCCCCGCTTAACACGGGGGACCTCCAGGAAGGCACCCCCGGTAGACCGAAGGAGTCGCCCCGGGGCGCAGAGGGTGAGGCGGTCCCTGATGTATGAGGGGCCCAGACCGTGTAGGGCTTTATAGATCAACACCAACACCTTGAACCTGGCTTGGCACGCTATCAGCAGCCAGTGCAGGGCTCGGAGCACAGGTGTAATATGCTCCCGACGGCCCGTCCCCATAAGGAGACAAGCCGCCACATTCTTCACTAGCTGCAGCCTCCAGACCAGGAACAAGGGAAGCCCCACATAGAGCGCATTACAGTAGTCTAGCCTCAAGGTGACGATGGCATGGATGAGGGAGGCCAGGTCCGGGCCGGAGACGAACGGACGCAGCCTACGCACCAGATACAGCTGACGGAAGGCAGCCTTAGCGACTGCCTCCACCTGTTGCTCCAGGTGGAGATCTGCGTCCAGTATC
>QEPC01012592.1:1143640-1170125 GCA_003113815.1 Sphenodon punctatus | reverse complement strand
CCCGTGGTCATTTCCTTTCCCCGTGGCCAGGGGTTTCCCTTCAGACATTACATTTCTTTCACCCCTGCCATGGTGAACATTCACCACACTTCTGGACCTCCTCCCACCCCGAGCTCATGAAGCGTGGTTATGGTTAGAGTCACCTCAGGCTGCGTTTGACTGTGGTGAACATCTGGATGCAAGCAAACAGACGTGCACGGCTCTTTCAACACCACCCATGTTTGACTGAGGTTGACTGTGATGAATGCCGAGAATGTAACGTCTGAAATCACCCAATGTTAACTATGGGTGATTTCAGAAGTGACGCATTCCAATTCACCACAGTGAATCCCACTTCCCGCTTCGTGAGGTCAGGGCGGGAGGAGGTCCAGAAGTGCGGTGAATGGTCAGCACGGCAGGGGTGAATGAAAAGTAACTTCTGAACAGAAACCCGCAGCCGCGGTGGAAGGAATTGACCCCAGCCGTGGTGCATTCTGGGACTCAAACCACAGTCCACGTCTCCACTGCATGTCTGTTGTGTTCCCCTGGCCCATGTTCTCTCTGATTGCCCCCGGGCGGTGGTCATGATCTTGTCACTTCTGTTGGGACTGCACGTGTCACCACAGCCCGCGGTGAATCCATTTAGAATGTAATTTTGAGCGGGTCTAGAGGAAGAAAAGCAATGTCATCTGCCAAACAGCAGACAAAATGGGCTTGGTCCAGGTCTAATCAAAGTTAATTGGAGAATGAATCAGGTCTGACTCCAGTTCCAGGGATTATTTATAATTGTTTTCAAAACATAAGGAATACACAAAAATAGATCATGTAGCACAGAGCTTTTCTAAATGAATTCAGTACCCCTAACACATGGTGATGTAGGTGTGATGTGATCAGAGCCTAGGTGTGTTGAAACCAAACCCACTCAGGGGATGGGAAAAGAAAAGGTCTCCTTGGAGGAAAAACACATCCTGACCTTACACCAAGCTGGAGTCACAACTGGAGAGAACAACAAAGTAAAACCCAAAGCCAGTTCTATTAACTACCTGCTTGACTTATTCAGCTAGGCAGGACAAATCTCCACCCTTAAAGTCAGTGGGTGGTTTTGCCATGGCACAATCTTCCACCCACTGACGTCAATAGCAAAACTCTCACTAACTTTAATGGTGGAGGATTTTCCTGCCTCCATGACAGGCAGGAGTCAAGACAGCAACAGTTATTGAAGCACAAATCTCAGGCACAAACCTGCCTGAGAATGTCAGTTCAGGCTGCAGTTTGCAATGAATGTAGAAGGAAGTTAACTAACAGGATTGTTTAACTCCAATCAATATAGTGTTGGTTTGAGCGCTATTGCATCTCATTTTTAAATTTCCAATTGAGGCTTTAGAATTTCCAGCTGATCATTGCAAGCTAGAGGAGTAAAGAAGTGAGAATTTTATTTCCATTTCATGGTATTTCATATTTATCTCTGTACAGCTGAAAAGGTGATGTAACCAGACAACATCGCCATCAGAGAGCTGATGCCTGAAGAGAGGCCTAATGGTGAATTTGGAGCTGGAGAAGCTCGAGTGAGTGTCTGAAAGCCAGCCAGAGGACTGAGGTCTGGCTCGGTGACTATTGAGAACTGTGTAGAACTCTGAACTGTATTGTGTGAATAAACATGTGTTCTGCTAATTCCCTAAGACTTTGTGAATGACTGTATGGATCCTGCAAGTACTTAGCCACACTGGCACGCCCACACCTGCTACAGCTGGGTGGAGAATGTGGGCAAAACCCAACATTGGCTGCCATGCCATCAGTGAGAGAAGGGAGTTCTGAACCCAGAGTGGGGGGACCTGCCAGAGAGAGGATTGCACCCAGAAGAGTGTGCCCAGCGAGTGAAAGAGTGACTGAGACAGAAAGAGGATTGCGTTCAGCAGCAGTGAGTGAGACTGCAAAACAGAGAGCCGGATGAGTGCGACCCAGAGGGAGGATTGAAAAAGCAAGGAGCTTGGCCTAAGATGGAGGCTCGAGCTGTTTGGGAGGCAGAAGCCACACTCCCACGAAAGATAGATAAATGGCATCTGGAGGAGTACGCCCAAGATGGCAGCAACAAAGGACTTTGTGGGCTTGGAAAGAGCCACAGTTGAAGACTTGCTGTTGGTGCAGAGGAGGGCAGTGTACCCTAGCAACTGAGAGACTGTATGTCCTGCTGTGAAGAGACAGACAGCATGGGAACCAAAGTACTGGGATTACCCTAGATGGGGACCTCTGAGACAATGTTATGTTTGTGGGCAAGAGAGACACTTATGGATGTGGTGTCCCTCCTTAAAGTATGGAAAGGAATGAACTTGGGGAAGCCCAAGACAGGGAAAGGTTTTGTGAATAGGGGCCAAAATGGTAACAATGTTAAGGGTTGTAACTGTGGGGTATTGGGACATGTAAAAAGGAGGTATACATTTGGGAATGGCACCCTGCGAGAAAGGAAGGGTAGCCATAGAGAGAGAGCCCCAAGTAAGTTTAAAAGTGAACCCCTTGAAGAAAAAGAGTCACAGATGAGGAGGTGTTGGGCTTATCAAGCCCTAGGACATGTGAGAAGGGAATGGCTTAATAAGCTCCAGAAGAAAGTAGAGTGCCCTGGTGAAAGGCACAGTGGAGGTCAGATAGAGATACCTAAAGAAAGAGCAGGGAATGCTAAAAAGACAAGGAGTACCCAGACCCTGAGAGAGGGAAGGGAAACAGATACAGGTAAAGGAGAAATGGAAAAGCTAAGAAGGGAGAATTTGGCTCTTAAAGCAGAATTAAAGAGAATAAGAGTGGAGTGAACAAAGAACACGGTGCAGTGACTAAAGAAATAGTGACACTGAGAAAAGAAAAGAAGAACCTTGAGGAAGCTTGTGAGAAAAAAGAAAGAGCACCTTCTCTAATGGAAGAAGTGAAAAGGCTAAAGAAAGAAGAGAAATTAGAAACTAAAGAAAAGGTGATAAAAGAAAATGAGACCCTGAAGAGGGAAGTTAAAGAGCTAAAAGAAGAGGCAAGTAAGAGAAAACAAGCATGGGAACAGAAAGGTAGAATAATGAAGAGTTACATAAAAAGAGTGAAAGAGTACAAGGCGATATAGAAAGGCTAAGGGAGGTGATCGCAGAAAATGAAGCTGAAGAGGAATCGGATGGTGAGGAAGACTCAAGAAAGCCTTAAGTGAAAGCAGTTGGATGCAGTGGCTGAGGGAGCCAACAAGTTAATTAATAAGTCCGTCAAAGCTGAATAAAGCAGAAATTAAAAGCAGAGGCTAAAGAGAATCAAATGAGACAGAGAGTTGGTTAAAGGCTGTGATACATTGGCTGAAAACCAGAGCCTACAAAGGAATGAGTAGTCTGGTGAAAAGGCAGAAGGAAGCCTAGTAAAGGTAATAAGCTTATAAAAGAAAGTAAAGTGGCCGGGAGAAGCCTAAAAAGGGTATATAAATGAAGGAGGGTTAAAGGATTATGGTAGTGGCTATGGGAAGTTTTAATAAACAAATGGAGTGAAGACAGCATAGAGGCTGAAGTAAGCCTTAATAAGAAAAGGAAGAAAGTATTGACATGTAGGCTGAAGGGAAGCCTTAATGAGTAATATGTATTAGGATGAATGTATGTGTTTATAAACCCTCGGAAGAGGAGGATGAGGATGTTTTTTATGGTATAGAAACCACGGACCTGCTAAGGTCAAGAGAGTCCTGGGGGGGGGGGGATATCCAAAAAGGTTGGGTGGGCCGGTATCCCAACCCCAAGTGGGGTAACTGAATGTGTCTATACAATGTATCAATGTTATTTTACGACATTTGCCAAAAAACTATACAATGTTGTTCGGTGAATGCTGTAAAATAAAATTGATACATTGTAAGCCAGGTGGAGGAGAACCTCCCTGGCAAGGGAAAAATAATGTTGGCTGCAGAAAGCCTATGAAAAAGGGAAATACTGGGTGGAGGAGTACTCCCCAGAAATAGAGGGAAATGTGGGGGTGGGGGGGATTGACTGAATGGAAGCCTATCTGATGTGGTATTGCATATATATTTTTAAAGTAAAAGCATTGGGACACAGCCATCATTCTATGCCCAGGTAGTGAAGAAACTGAAAATGTTAAGATGAAAAATGCCAAAGGTAGCAGGGGGGCAGATGAGCCAGCTACCAAGACTAATCTATGTGATGGTAAAAAGACAGAGAATTGGGACTTAGCCATCACACTGTGCCCAGATCGAGTGGAAGTGTAAAGGTAGCAGGGGGGCAGATGAGCCGGCTACCAGTAGTAAATATCGTTAATGACTTGAAGGAAACTAAATGTGAACCGGGTGGAATGGGCCGGCTATAAAGGGGCAATGTGGAGGCCAGGCGGGTGGTAAAGGTCTTTCTAGGGTGCTAGAACCTGGCATAAAAAGTGAAATTGGTGAGGTGGTCTGATCTGGACTATTGTTGGCACTGTGTTATTGTTAATAGACTGTACAAATGTTGTAATGTTGAATGTTGTAATGTTGTTGAAACAACTGCACCCTGCTTAAGGAACCTCAAGCCAGGACTAATGACCTGTCTCCAAAAAAGGGGGAGATGTGTGGCAGGGAGCAGCATGTTAGGGCTGTTATGCCTTTAAGAGGACTAGAGTGGAGCCGAAGCCACACCCACTCTTGGGTATAAAGCCTGGAAGCAGAAGCCATCCGGATGTCAAAGAGACAGCTTTTCTGCCAGAGAGGTGAGGCCTAACTGTGAACCTGGAGCCTGAAGCCTGAAGCAGGAGAAGCTTGAGCGAGTGTCTGAGAGCCAGTCAGAGGCCTGACTAGGTGGCTATTGAGAACTCTGTAGAACTCTGGACTGTATTGTGTGAATAAACCTGTGTTCTTAGTCACACTGGCAAGCCCACACCTGCCACAGTATCTAACACTAGAGGTTTTTGTTCATGTTGACCCATGCTGCTGCTGGAGTTGCTGCAGGCCGCCATTGCTAGTCATGGGAGGGAGGTGAGTCCAGAAGCTCCACTTCAGGCTACCGTGGCTGTGAGCCTCAGGCGTGGGTGTTCTGCAACAGTGCTCCCAGTAGGGAGGGGGGAAGGGACTTCCCTGCACCTTGCAATCACTTTCACACAGCCCCCAACCACATTTTTAGTGTGTCCAGCCTAATGGGCAGCCCCCTGCCTGTCTTTCATGTGCTTGTAGCAGGTTCTACCAGTGGCGCTAGCAATCTCCGTCCCCGCATCCACCTCTCAGGCTGCAGGGGAGGGAGATCTGTAGCGCTCAGATCTCTCACCTGAGAGGTGGCAGGGGTGGGAGAGGGAGATTGCTACCGCTTTCGGCACTCAGCTGGTCAGGGGCACTAGGCGGGACTCTATCTTCTGGCGGACCTTGATGCCGGCGCATCTGCAGGTGAATCTAATTGATAAGATGTGGACACTTAGCCCTGATAGGCCCACACGGTGGGACTGTGATGTTCCTGGACTTGGCTGTGAATGGCAGCTCTATGGTGACCTTGTGGACCCCACATGGTGGACATCTAATAAATAGGAACACGGAAACATGCCTGCTGAAGGCTAATGTGGGCTATTGTCTGGTTTGATTCCACCCTAAGAAATTTTCAGAGATAGTGGGAAAGGAGTGCTGCTCCCTCCTCTGCCCACTCTTGCAGCACTCAGGTCTTTTACAAAGGGCTCCCTCAGAGGCTGAGGCCTGAGTTCAACTGAGCCCCTTCTCACCATGGTAGCTACACTATTTCTGCCACTGCCTCTCTGTATGCAGGGCCAACCTTAGAATTTGTGGGGCCCAGAGTGAAGATAAAACGTGGGCCCCTGGTGATCACACCTTCTTCCCTGTGGCCTTGCCCCTCAGAAGCACCCTCTGCAGGGCCCTAGAGATGGTCATGTTTAGGGCCCATCTGCAAGGGAGTGGGAGCCCTGCCTTCTGCCCTGGTGAAATCAGGGGCCATTGTGTGGCCCATGGAAGTAGAAAAAAGAGTGGGGCTTAGGTCAGTCACCCCAGGTTGCCCTGTGCTAAAGCTGTCATTGTCTGCATCACCTTGGATATGTCGCCTCAATTGTAATATGGTTGTATTACTTTGTATGACTCCTCTATTCAGCAGGCGCAGTGCTACCCCTAGGGTGCCAGGGGCAATACCCCTCCTGCCCCCCCTGCACACAGTACCTTGCTTCTTTTTTTAGCTGCTAGTGCCTGGCATGCGTTCAGAGGCCATAGCAGCTGTTTCAAGCCTCTCAGGTGCTCTGAACTTCCGGTTTGCATGCTAGAGACAACTGTGCATTTGCGAGCTTTCTCCTGGGCTCTGTGCATGCACAACTATTAGCGCTGCTTTGGTCACTTGCTGGCAGCGGGGAGGGGGGGGGATCACATTGCATGTCGGGACTTGTGTAGGGGAGCCTGGGAGGGGAGATCCAGAGCCACTCAGAAGGAGACCTGTAAGGGTCAAAAGTTTGCAGAACGTGCTTTGGGTGGCTGGGAGTGCAGTCCACTCGTGTGTTCACAAACAGCCATGCATTGCCAGGATCGTGTGGGGCACTATTTCATTGAGGTCTATGGAGAGGGAATCGGCAGCATTTATAATGTTAATTGGGTGGGAGCCCTCGGCATCCTGTGCGGAGGAGCAGGGGGAGCAATGGATGTGTGTGTGTGTGACTGTGTTGTGATGTGTGTGTGTGTGCTCCTGGCTGGGGAAACAGCAATTACAGGGTGGGGGAGGGGGAGTGCTTTGTAGGTTTTTTTTGTTTTAACCAGCAGCACTGTCTTTCACTCATCAGCGCGGGCTTTGTCTCTCATGTGGTGATGGTGGGGGCAGTGCATATAAAGGTGACTCACACAGGTGCCAATTTATCTTTCTTTCAAAAGTTGAGAGAGAGAGATTGCAGTTGGTCAGCTGCTGGTGGTCAGACTGAATCAAATCTTTCTATTTTCATCATTCATCAGAGTTCACTTGTCTTAGATTATATATATAATATTTATTATTAATCAATCATCATCATCAAGGAAGTTGGATAGTGCCATACTGAGTCAGACCAAGGGTCCATCATCAAGCCCAGCATCATGTTCTCCTCCAACAGTGGGGAGGTGATGCTGCTGAGCTCAGCCTGCTCTGGATGAGTACATTGGGGACCCATCTGGGGTTTGGCCTTGGCTTTTTTAGGGGGCTCCGGGGAACTTGTCTTGTCTTGGGAGGAGGGGGGAGGTTATAATAAATAATGATTATTATTACATCCATATGTATCACATATGGATACATACAGATTGGTTCTGCCATTTTAGTATATTTTTAGGATATTTTAAATTAAATTTAATATTGTGACTGAGTATGTTTTAATTATGAATTGTTGATTGTGTGTGTTGTGCCACCCTGAGCTACTCTGTGAGCAGGAGGGTGCAGGATAAAAGTGAAAATAAATAAATAAATATGATTGTGCTGCCAGCTGCCTCAAGACATTAATTCTAATTTTTTATTTCAGCAAAGTTGAATTGCTGCTGTGTGGTGTACTCTAACTTGAAGGAATAGACCTAAACCACAACGACTTCTGCTACTACTAGTAGTACTGCTACTAGTAGTAGCAGAAGTAGATTTTTCAGTCATTTCCATTAGGAAAATGAAATATTGTTTTCTGAGCGCTAATAATATCCTAAGTTCACACTACTAGTAGTATTTCTGCACTAACCTTTAATAAAGTAAAGGCTATTGCAGAGATACTACTACTAGCAGGGCCAGCCCCAGGCATGCGCCATATGTGCGGTCGCACATGGCCCCGCGGTCAGCTGGGGCCCTGAACTTGCCTGGCTGGGCAGCAAGCTGCAGCCAACTTCTCCTCCAGTAAGTGATTCTTCCTCCCCTTCCTGGCTCCAGACCTCATTCCTCACCTGCTTCTGCCTTCTAGTAGCCTTCTGTTTGTTTACAAACAGCTCCTCCCCAGTGCTGATCAGAAGGTTGCTACCTTGTAAAGAAGGTTCTTCGAGATAGTTCCCAACATTCTCACAACTGGGTTGTGCACGCTCACCCTATTCAAATAATAGACCACATGATGGTCTCGATATCCTCTAGTATAAAAAGAACCCTCTCCCTCTGAATGACAGTTCCTTTCAACCCTTTCTAGAAATATAAGAAAAGAACTCCATGTGGGGCTGGAAGGGTGGGTATTTGTGAGAATGTTTGGAGCCATCTCAAAGAACCTTGTTTACAAGGTAGCAACCTTCTGTTCTTCTTCGAGTGGCTCCTCACATTATATTTTTACATGGCGTCATTCACCAGGTGGGGAGTCCGTGGGCACACCAGTGCATGGGTGGGTCATGCACACGGCTGCACACACATCCCCACTCACCCACCACTCATCCACATCCACATAGTAACCACCATTTCCCCTGGTTGCTCCGTGCATGGGGATGAGTGGGGGGGTGAGTGGGGATGCATGTTAGGTGAGCGCACATGTACACCCACTCACCATGGGCGCGTGAACCACGTCATTCGCACGGGGTTCCCCCACCCATGAACACACAGAAATCTGCGTGTTTATGGCTGGGAGGAGAGACCCGTGTAAAAAGGGCCACATTCTCACAACTGTCTTACTTATACTATCTTAGGTAGGAATTTAGGATGTAAAGCAATATCTATTCTGTCTTGGAAAATAAATCTGCAAATATGGTTCTGAGATTATTATGGCTGCTATTTCACTAACTCTTCTTAATGAAGTTATTGCTAACAGGAATACTGTCTTTAAACCCGCACCCCATAACCAGTTCATTTGCACCCCCATATAATCAATTCACGCTGCCCCGTGGGCACAAATTAAATGGTTATGGGTGGGGGCAGCATGAATAGATTATATGGGGGCGGGGGCAGAAATGAACTGGTTATGGGGTGGGGGCAGCATGAACTGATCATGGGGGCACAACTGAACTGGTTATATGTCTCTTTTCATGGCATAATGCGCTTAATAAGCTAGCTGCATTTTGGGTGCCTTGTGTGTGTGATAGCAGCACCTCTGGACTGGTCGCACCGCATGTGTGCACAAGGCACCGGCGGCACCAGCAGCAAGAAGCAACAGGCCCTGGAGGCCAGACTGGCTAAGCTCACCCCCTCCCCCATTAAGGTAGTGGACGCAGTCTGTCTCTCTGTGCCTGCGTCACTGCCCGCCCGGCTGCCCCTGCAGTGGAACCACTCCTGAGGAGTGGTGGTAGACACTCGACTGGGGAAGGGGGGAAGCATTAGGAGGCCATGCTTCTCCATGGTTGCTTGGAGGGGTGGAGAATGGGAATCCTTCCTGTCCAGAGGGAGTAAGTTTTATGTAAATTTATACATTTGCATAATTAGGTTGGGCCTAATTATGCAAATTAGCCCCCGCACCAAGACTTCGCACATGGCCTCACAAACCCTGGGGCTGGCCCTGACTACTAGTGTGATCTTCTTAGGGGGGTTTTCTCACTTGGAAGCCACTATTGCATTTTCCTAATTAAGACTGATGACATGTTTTGTGTATAATGTATGGCACCTCTGGCCCATCAAAGAGGGTTGGTTGATGTTCTGAGGTCAGCAGCTCAGTATTTGGCCACTAGCTTGGCATGATCTGTGCTTGCAATGCATGTTGCCAGTGATGGACTGCTGGTTTCCCTCCTCTCCCAAGCGCCAAGCATGTGCAGAAAAGACAATAGCCATTTTGTGGAGCCTCCACAAAATGGTTGGTTTAAGTCAGTGATGTTCCCTTTCTTTGCTATTTTTCAGCCTAAACTGTGTGCTTTCTCTGTGCTAGGTGGGGGGACCTAGGGGCTTTGATGGAAAAGGTTTCCAATCTTTGCTGGAATATTCTATGCATTTGAAAATGACCCTGTCCTGTCCTTTGAAGTTTGGTCATGGGATGTTGCAGGCTCATCTGTGAGAAGGCCATGTTGGTTCACTAATTACTAGTCCTTGCAGGAATGTTCGTTGTAGCATCTCAGACACCTTTTATATTGCAACAGAACTGTGTGTAGCATGTTTGGGGGGACAAGTGGAACTCCATGCTGCTGTTTTTGTGATGTGCAGTGCTAAGGACTTCACATAATACTGTTGGGTCCATTGCTTAAGATGATAAGATCTGGTTTGCTTTGCTTGCTCTGTGCTTGCATGATGCACTGCTGCTTTCCTTCTCCTCCCAAGCATGAGAAGAGAAGCCATTTTGTGAATTTGTGGGACCACTGGTAATGACTACTCTTGTTCAAAATGGTTCCTTTACTGTTTCACTGCTGCCCCCTACTGGGAAGTAGTTTCTTGCCTCTCTGCTTGTGACTGTGCTTTTGAGAATCTTGCTTGCTGGTTTTGTGGAGAAACAGAAATGCATAGTTTAAATTTGGTTTGTTCAGCCCCGCTTGTTTGGTTGCTATACAGGCCTGCAATGGGCCAGACTTTTTTAAAAAATCCTGTTTGCCTGGACAGGTGTTTGGCTGCCGGGGATAAGATGTAGCTACTAGGGATGCTGGTCTCGAAGGGCCTGTTTTGCTTGCAATGCAGCCCTACAACTGGCCAGACTTTTAAAAAGGGCTTGTTTGTTTCGACAGGTGTTTGGCTGTCAGGGATAAGATGTAGCTACTAGGGATGCTGGTCTCGAAGGGCCTGTTTTGCTTGCAATGCAGCCCTACAACTGGCCAGACTTTTAAAAAGGGCTTGTTTGTTTCGACAGGTGTTTGGCTGTCAGGGATAAGATGTAGCTACTAGGGATGCTGGTCTCGAAGGGCCTGTTTTGCTTGCAATGCAGCCCTACAACTGGCCAGACTTTTAAAAAGGGCTTGTTTGTTTCGACAGGTGTTTGGCTGTCAGGGATAAGATGTAGCTACTAGGGATGCTGGTCTCGAAGGGCCTGTTTTGCTTGCAATGCAGCCCTACAACTGGCCAGACTTTTAAAAAGGGCTTGTTTGTTTCGACAGGTGTTTGGCTGTCAGGGATAAGATGTAGCTACTAGGGATGCTGGTCTCGAAGGGCCTGTTTTGCTTGCAATGCAGCCCTACAACTGGCCAGACTTTTAAAAAGGGCTTGTTTGTTTCGACAGGTGTTTGGCTGTCAGGGATAAGGTGTAGCTACTAGGGATGCTGGTCTCGAAGGGCCTGTTTTGCTTGCAATGCAGCCCTACAACTGGCCAGACTTTTAAAAAGGGCTTGTTTGTTTCAACAGGTGTTTGGCTGTCAGGGATAAGGTGTAGCTACTAGGGATGCTGGTCTCGAAGGGCCTGTTTTGCTTGCAGTGCCGGCCTGCAACAGGGCAAACCTTTTTAAAAAGGTCTGTTTGCTTGGACAGGCATTTGGCTTTCGGGGATAGGGTGTAGTCACTAGGGATGCTGGTCTGGATGGGACTAGTTTGCTTGCAATGCAGCCCTGCAACTGGCCAGACTTTTTTTAAAGGGCCTGTTTGCTTGGACAGGTGTTTGGCTCTCTGGGGACTGGGAGCCTACCCTAGAAAACTACAGGCAGCCAAAGAGAGCATGAAAATGAAGAGGGTTCCGGATAATGGTACGTGATGGCATGGGGATTGGGAGTGTCTTAGACCTCTTCTTTGGGGGAGAGGTCCACAAAGAAGCAAAATTAGAAATGTCATTAAAAATGCAAACATCTAAAGTGATTTGCTTCTTTTTTCTATCCAGTTTGTCTGAGATCTGGCATGATTCCATGTCTCGCCTCGCTCTCCTTGTGAACAGAGGAGAAAGTAGGTAGGAGCACGGCAGAAGAGAAGGCTGCAGACAACAAGGAAACCCTTTTCCCCTGTCCCCCACGGAACCCATCTCTTCCCCTTCCTCTTCTCATGCTCCAAAACCAAACCCTTTCCCTCCTGCTTCTCCTCTGTCATGACCTTCTCTTCTCTTTCATTCTCTTCTGATTCAGCTTGTCGCAGGACAGGGAGCTAGCTCAGTTCTCCAAGCCAGAAGGAAGGCTTGTCCCAAAGCCTACACCTTCAGAAGACTGCAGGTGGCCAAGGATGCCATGAAAATTGAGGATTCGAGGGTTCAGGATAAAGGTAGGCAATGGCAACGTGATCTATTTTTTTAACCTACTATGGTTAATTTGGACCTGGTGGAAAAGAGAGTGGACGGGACCCCAGTAAGAGGGCTCTCTATCCCCTGGTGGCAGTGCTTCGCACAGCAGTGTTCCCAGAGCTAAATAATGTAATGTCCATCCAGTGTTAACCCTGGGAACTCCTTGCTGCTGGGTTATGCCACGCTACTGGCCTACCGTTGTCCTGGCTCCGCCCCTAGGCCAGGCTCCGCCCCTAGGCCCGGCGGTGGCAAAGCTGCCAGTGGCAGGTTCAACCCACCCACTGCCCCACCAGCCTCCAAAACCATCAACTGCACTGCTATTCAGATTGGTGTTTGGGTCAGAGATATCTCTTACTAGACTTCTATACAGTGTCCAACACAATGGAGCCCTGCGCTTGTGTGGGTGTGTCTAACAACATTATCTTAATTAAAAACATCCAGTCAAAACTGCCATACTTTAATTCAATATTTGTACAGCTTAATGGAAGCCGACGGTCAGCACCTTAATTTCTACCGTCTGGTAATATATTCTGCAATGCTTGGTGACAATAGGACACTACCAACAATTTTTCCATAAATGCAGCCCCTTTTATATTGTCAGTCAGTGGCAAGTTTGCTGTTGTCTAACAGAACCTTGCCTGAGCTCTAGCAAAGCTCACGTGCTTTTGATTGCACCAACTGAGTTACTTTGGGCAAAAATTGTATTTTTTTGTTGTTCATTATTCATAGCCGAAATCAAATTAAACATAGTTGAGAAGGAGAGAAACACATTTATAATTAAGAGCAGATTTATGCACATCACATCCCAAACCAGCATATAATACTGTGTGGGTGAATGAATTCTCGCATTATCTGTAATTTGCAGCTTTTGTTTTTCTGCCTCTGGTTCAGAGATGAGCTGTAAATAAAATAAAAAAATAAAAAAAGATAATGGCAATGATTCAAGAGCAAAGGTTTGCAGTAATGTTTGTACCTGGAATTCATTTTGTGTTCTGTTATTGTGACTCAGTCACAATGGTGAAAAAATACTGTGTGTTTCAAGAGAACAAAACCAAGTGTTTGATGAAGCCAGATTGCTCATGCACAGTTATGACCACGGAAATATTTGGCTGTGAATGATGTTATGTTAGTGGCAGCCACTTCCACATTCCTAATGGAACCGCATTTAAAATGGTTCTACTAAGCACTAGAATGGAAATCATCTGATGCTAGCAATAGTAAATATGTAGCAAGATATTGTTCATATGCTGCCCCAGCAGAATGAGATGGAAGAAAAGCAGCTCAGATAGCGTTTATTGAACCAACTACTGTTGGGGAGAGTATGCAATATTTTGGGACACAACCTGCGTGGAAAAGTACTGCCTTTTGTTTACTTTAAAAAAACTGCTACCTGTTAATTTTACCAGGCATTCCTCTATAGTCCAGTCATATATATAAAGATTTTCTAAACAACTTTAAATAGGTATTGCAATAACCTACAAACATCCGTTGCCTTTTAATGAGTAATGGCCCATTGTTTGGTAGCTCTAAGTTTTTAATGATGGTTGATGATCAGAGGGCCCCTGGCCTGGGTTTGATGCTGTTAAATGTGAGGTCGGTTGTAAATAAGTCATCAATGGTCCGAGAGTTAATCCTGGACCAGGCAGCTGACCTCATGTGTATTACGGAGACCTGGCTGGACACTGAGTTGGGGCCAATTCTGGCTGACCTTGTTCCAGCTGGGTACTCCGTGCAGCATCAGCATCGGCCGGACGGACCGGGGGGTGGGGTGTAGCCATTATTTTTAAGGACACATGGTCCGTGAGGAGGTATCCAGTACAAACTTTGTCAGGTATTGAGGGCTTCCATCTTGTGATTGATCTGGTTGGAGACAGGTCGGGGCTGCTGCTAGTATATCGTACACCCACCTGTACAGCAGCATCTCTGCAAGGTGTCTGAGGTGGTCTTGCAGTCTCTGATGATGGTTGTCATGGGACTATCTCAGGTGGTTACTGGCCCAACACATGATGGAGGACATACCCTGGACCTGATGTTTTGTACTGGCCTTGAGGCAGGGGATCCGTTGGTGGGGGACGTGTTTGTAATGCCCTTGTCATGGACAGATCATTATCTCCCATGGGCTGGTCTCCTGGTGCACATCTGCCCCCAGAAGGGTGTGAAACCAGTTTGGATGGCTCACCCCCAGAGACTTATCAAACTGGAAAGGTTCCAGAATGCTCTTGGGGAATTACCCTCTGATCTTGATGACCATCTGCTCGATGACCTCGTGGCTTTTTGGAACACTCTGCTGACAGAGGCCATCGACAAAACGGCTCCGAGGCATCCACTCCCTGAGCGTCAGCAACGCAGGTCCCCCTGGCTTACAGAGGACCTGCAGCAGCTGAAGCGAGAAAGGTGGCGGCTGGAGCAATGGCGTACTTGTGCTGATGCTGACAGATTGCGGCATAGAGTTAGTTTAAAAACCTGCACCATGGCTGTGCTTCCCTCCTTTCGAAGACCGTGTAAAACCTGGCTGTTCTGTCATTATTATACACTATTAGTCGCCCCGAACCTGATAATAGCAGGATGATACGGGGTATGAAATTAGATTAAATAGATAAATAAATGAAAACACCCCCCCCATCAATATTGACCACTTTTTTGGCAACACAATAAGAGTACTTTTGATGTAATTAATTAATTAATTTGTATCCTGCCTCGACAGCTCGAGGCGGCTTACAAAAATTAAGTGTTTCAAGTGAAAAGTTTTACCATGTATTTCTTCAAAGTCACATTTAATATTATTAATAAAGGTACAAATAATTATGGAACACATTTAAGTAAAATAAAATGCTTCAACTCAAATTTGAAGCCAAGTCTGTGACATGGCATACACTGGATTTTCTTAATCTAGGTATTCTTCTTCTTCTGTATCACGATCTTCTTCAGATGACTCTAGAAAAGTAGCTTTAATTGGCTCATCTGAATGTCCATTTCATTGTTTACAGGTAATTTCACTCCAACTGGCAGTCCACTTTTAGTATGTCACAGGTTCCAACACATCCAGCACTGATGTCCACTGAGTCATTGTACAGTCTGAAGCTAATCACTTAAACTAATTTGGATTAGTTTGCTTATTAAGGGAAAGGGAAAGGGAAAGGCAAATTAACAGTTTCCTATTGACTTTCTCTGCACCATATGTGACCTATACCTCTAACATATCCCCTCCCCATCCCTCACTTTTAAAATGAAGGGCCATAATCTGTTTACTATGGCCTCATATGGAAGCTGTTTCATATCCTTGATCATTTTTGTTATCCTTCTATACACTGTATAGAAAAGGGGAGGGGGGGCATTGTGGATTTGTATTGCGATTGTGATATTTTCTTTATTATTGTCTTTCCCTTCCCCAATTAGCAGAATAATTCCTAGTATTCTATTTGCCTTTTTGGCTGCAGCTGCACATTGAGCGGATGTTTTTGGTGAACCATCCACGACTCCATGATCTCTTTCCCAACTCAGTGTTCACCCCTCTCTTCCAGATCATTAATGACTTTTAAAACAGCAGAGACCCTAGTATAGACCCTTGGAGCATCTTCACTGTTTACTCCTCTCCATTGTGAACATAACCATTTTTTCTACCCTTTATTTCTTATCTTTAAAACAGTTATTCATCCATAAAAGGATCCTTCCTCTTATCCCTCTCCACTTAGTTTTTCTTAGATGTTTTTCTCTAGTATCAATGGTGTGAGTGGGATCACACACTTTACCTGGTCATCTTGAATGAGCAGCATTATGGAATCTGCCACAAGGGTCCATTAAAGCTTGTTGCCATGGGAATGTGAGCTTTGAGCCATCAGTCCATTTTTAGGAGATACACAGACAAAGATCTCTACTGGCTAGTTAGAAAATCCCGATATTGTAGGTTTTGCATTACTATCTTGTCATTTACAGGATTATATCTGAACCCTCACAGAATCAGCTCCTTTTGTTCAAGCATCTCACAACATAAAATGGTGGGTACTGTCTTTATTTTATAAAGGAAGAAACTGACTCCAAGTTTAAGTGATGTCTTTTAGATTGTAGAGTGAGTCAGTGGCACCACTATCAACTAAAAAAGGGCTCTGCCGTCTTACTGCAATATTTGTGAAAACTTGCACCTGCAGCCTTTAGGCTTAACCTAGGATTCATGACAAATGAACCTGTATTAGTCTGTGTGCAACCAGAACCAGTCTTTAGAAATGTCATGACATTCAACAATATTACATCCTGCATCTAGAAACCTCAAGTGTTTCTGACAGCTGGATCTCCATGGAAATTAGCACATTGAGAAAACACAGCTATTTTAAGGACCTGAACATCCGAGAAGGTGGTAGGTTGAGGCTAGGAAATGGATCTTTGGGAAATAAGCTGTTTTTCAACAACTTGCTCACTTTGCTCACAATATGGATAACAATTTAATGGGAAAATAACTAGGATAACTGAGGTGTATGTTAAAAGCAGCAGCTATGATCCTGGAAGAGAGTGCCGCCAGTCAGTTATTCTAAGGAGACTCTGGCTGGGCTGAAAGAAGCAGGCTGTAGCCGGCTAACCAGGTTCAAATGGTAGGGGGTGATAGAGCCTCTGTGGGTAATCAGCAGGATCCCTGGCTAATGTATATTTCAGTCCCAGTCCTGCTGTTTAGTCTTGTTTAGCATGCAAGGGTCCGATTCTGCCTGCGGTAAGTTCTCTTTGGGTATTTGCGTGCTACACAGATATCCCCTATTGGGGTATATGGTCTGACCGCCAGCCTCCCCTCCAAGTCAGTCTTTGCCACCAGTAGTGCCTAGTCATTTCGCATTTCCTAATGACAGATCCGTTTACAAAGTCCTCAGGCCCCTCTGGCTAATAATCATAATGAGCCCACCTGAGAGTCCTACACTGTCTGGTTCCTCTGGTGGGCTTGAGGCATCATCTGACAGGTCCCTGCTGTGAAAGAGCCTTCTCAGTATCGGAGGCCAAAGCCCCCGGCCCTGCAAAAGGCTAGGAAAAAGCAGGGCTCTTTGCAGATCTCCTTCCTCATTGACCTCCCTGGCTCAACTGCAAGCATTCCTTATAAACACTGAAGAGTCCTAGGGGCTTAGCTCAATTACCCCTCTCCACCCCTGCACAGCCCTCTACTACCACTTCTGCCTCCCCAGGACCCCTGACCACCCAGCCCATTGCCCGCCACAGCCTACCTTCGGGAGTGTGTGTGGTAGCCTGGGGTGGGTGATGGGCAGCCCATCCAGGCGGGGTCCAGGGGAGGCAGGTGCTGGCCAAAGGTCTGGGGGAGCCAGAGGATGTATTTGGCACACATAAGCTTCTTGGAGCAGTACCAGTGCCGATCCAAGGAGCTGATAGATCCCTGCCAGGGGAAAAGATTACAGACCTTTGGTCCATATCCCCTGGTAGGTTCACCTTGATTCTTATCAATATTAATTGTCCAAATATTGGACGATTCATATTGATTCAAATCCAAACTTCCCATCCCTAGTCTCGAGTAACTTGGACACCCTTTTCATCTTTTGGTGGCCACTTGGGTAGTTATGGAAACCTTGTTTTAGTCTGTGTCTCCCCTTACTTTGGGTGGCCATACTCTCTCTATCCCTATGGGTATTCTGCACCTGAGTTACCTTCTTTACCGCAAACTGCCTCCTTGAAGCACACTGGGACCTTGCAGTAATCCCAGATACTGCAGATAGAGGTGATCTTATTTTCTCCTCATCCATTAAGTTGGGATCTCTGTCATAAGCACACCTTCCCATTTGGGGTACCATCCTCCGCTCTTGGTTAAAGCAACCCAGTCTCTGCCAAAGATAATGGGCCATGGCAACTTTGGACAACTTCTACCTGAAGCATGTATGCTTTACCTTTCACCTTCAAAGGAACCCAGGCAATGGGGTATTCCCTGTGATCCCCATGGACTCATTGCAACTTTAGAGTCTCATCTGGGGTTATCCATTGTGGATAGGGGCTAGCCCGAAGCTCCCTGTTGGCTCTGAACTGGAGTTTTCTCCAGTTCAGGAGGGTGGTAGATAGTGTGAGGCACCTTCAAGCTCACATAAGACAAAGTAAGGAACCATTGAAAAACCAGCCACAGCTCTCATACATGTGAACAATTCATGCTGATCATGTGCTTAGGTGTAGAAGGAGCCCCCAAAAGCTTCCCAGGTACTGGATTGTGTGTATATCTTGACAACAGGTAATCTTGTTGCACAGAACAACTGTTTTGGAATGGTTAGGAGAGAGAGTCTGCTTCAGTCCCCGAATGGCTCCCTGCTGCGAGTGGGCCTTCAGTTTATTCCTGACACATCATCTGAGTATCATCTCCCTCCATCTGCCTTGAGGCTAGCTCTCCCTTTCCACCTTATATTTTCACAACTTAACACTTTTTTGCCCCCACAAAACGCACACTGTTACTAAGCTGGAAAAGGCCTGGGCACAGACAGGTGGAACGAGCCACCTTGTCCATCCCTCCCAGCAGCAGGGGATGCAGCTACATCAGGAAGCGTGGGTCCCTGGGCTCCACCGCTTATCCCTATTGTAGCTTCATCCTTGCTCAGCTGCCTTCCCTCCAGCCCAGTAGCAAACAGATTTCTGCTGTGGACTGGGCACAGAAAGGACTTGTAGTCGATATCTCCAGTGGATTATGTGAACTAATCCACTGAAGATCTGTACCCCGCCTCCCCTATTGCTCACAGGCAGCAAACCAACAACAATCCTATCCCATGCTGCAAAATTATTCCTTCTCCTTGGTTTCCTGCTGCACTTCTGGGGGGCAGGGCTGTATCCAGTCAAGTGCAGTCTGCACAACCACACAGGGCCCTGCTCTGGCCCAGGTGCAGTAGCAGAACCAGAAGTGGCCTGAAGTACTGTTCAGAGGGGTGATGGGAGCAGAAACAGAACCCAAATGGAGTGTCCCTCCACCTCTCAGGGTAGGCCCAAAGCAGGAGGAAATCAACTTCCAATGGGGGTGATGGAAGGGGAAGAGTGCTGGGCTCTATCCCTCTGGGGCTGAGATGGTGGGTAGACTGGTGAGGCTGGCTATGTCAGCACCATGCAATGCTAGAGCCTTATGGCAGGCTAGTGAGGAAGGAGCATTTACCCCTCCAAAGGCAAACTGTGGGGAAATGCAGCCTGGGAGGTCTGCTACCCCTTAAGAGAGCTATGAGTGCCAGCCTGAGAACTGGGTAGGCTGGGCTTCAGCCACTGAATACCATAAGAAAGTGTGTAGGAGCTTGGCAGAGCCAGCCCTGAGGGACTGGATAAACCCTGAGCTGGGTATAATAGAGTTGGGAGTGGGGAGTTACTGGCCCTTTAAGGGCTGACAATGAAGGACTAGCCCTGCCCACTCTAAGGTATATATAAAGGAAGACAGCAGCCAGGAAGAGTCAGTCCGTCCCTGGCTGTAAACAAGGAAGGTTCTCTGCTGAGAGCTAGGTTGTGGAGGAGGCTTGTCCAGGGTCCTGAATCCTTGGTTGGGTAGCTGAAAGTAGCCTGGTTTCTGACCTGAAGGTGCTTAGTACTCTATGCTTTCCAAGGTGCTGAGGGAGGTGATGTGGTGAGTGCAGTGCAGTACAGCCTTACTGAGAAGGGATAATAGATGAAGAGACTGAGCATTGATATTTGGCTACCACAATTGTGTAAAGAGAGGCTATATGTATGGTGGAGAGCTGAGTGTACCTGAACAGAGACATAGGGTGCTTTCACACATGCAGAAATGCATCCTTTGAAAGTCTGGAGAGAGGATGTGCATGCAAATCAGGCGCGTCTTTGATCATGTGGGAATGCCCAGAGGTGCATGACTGAAACTTTTATGAGCATTTACAAATGCAATTTACCAAGCTGGATTTTGTAGCTCAGTCAATTGCATTTGTAAATGTGCATAAAAGCTTCAGCCATGTGCCTTTGGGCATACCACGTGATCAGTGGGGCCTATGCCCCCTGATCCTGTGTATGTGCACAGTTGCTGTGTGGCACAATGTGCCTGTAATAGAGGTCCGCACAGTTTGTGTGCAGTGGACTTGGAATTGGCCCTAATGATGTGCCTGATTTGCATGCGCATTCCCTCTCCAGACCTTCAAAGGATGCATTCCTGCATGTATGAAAGAGCCCTACGACTGTATAAAGTGTGAAATAAAGGATTTAGAGCTAATCCCCTACTGATATCTTCCTGGATCTGACACTGCAGCAGGAACTATCTCCAGTTTATGATTTGTGCAGCATTGCGCATGATGAACTAATATTCAGCAAGCTGGTAGTCAGCTGACAGCAATGTTGTCTGTATTTTCAATAAGAAGTCATTAGAAAAGTTAACTTTTTATTTTTAGGCTATAAAAAAAATGGAAAAAGCAGCAAGAATCAAGTCCTAAATGGGCGGTGTCATTGCAACACTGTTAGCAGACTTGCACGTATACACAAATGACAAGCTAGCAATACCACAGCTGATCAAAAGGACAGCAAGGCTATCAAGGATGCTACAAAATCAGCCAGACAAATATCTTTCCAAACGCAATGATCCCCCCCCCCTTTTTTTTTTTTTTTAAAAAAAAGGCAGGAATTGTTGATTTCCCCCAGACAGCTTTAAACCTACATTCAAAAATCATATTTGGGCTTCCTGCTAATGCTGTAATTATTCAGCTAGTACAGGAGAATGTAACAGACAGTCATCATGGTTCCTTTCTGGCCTTAAAACCTCTCCTTCCTATATGTAAAGGAGCCTTTTCATCCTTATCCATGACCAGGCAAAGGGAAGCTAAAAACCCTACAAGGCCTATAGAGCCAACGTATAAGTGCCCATACATTTTAGGATGCCAGTACTCAGCATGCCCCCCTCATGAGAGGCATAATCTCAAAACCAAATTTGCTGTTCAGTCTGGGCTGCCCCTTTCTCCTCCCCACTCCTTGTCCATTGGAGAAAAAAATGCTCTGGGATCTGTACTGTTCTCAAGATGCCTCTTTCTGAGCAATTATCATTTGCTCAGAGTTGAAATTTTATCATTTGTATGTGCACAAATGAGGCTCTTTGGACTTGATCAACCCATATCCTAGTTCGCTAACCCTTATCTGTACCTTCTTGTACTCCAAAATATTACTAATATTTACATCTCTCTCCCTCTAAGGGAATGGCCAAAATGACACCAGGAACTTTTAAAAGGTAACTGGGAATCTTAAAGTTTGGGCTTGTACCTTTTTTAGCACTTTTTAATCTGAAAATGTCTCACTATTTCTCAGACGTTGATACTGACATAGGGATTCACTCTGAAAAAAAATCCAAAAGCA
Organism: Sphenodon punctatus; assembly: GCA_003113815.1. Taxonomy (NCBI): domain Eukaryota; kingdom Metazoa; phylum Chordata; class Lepidosauria; order Sphenodontia; family Sphenodontidae; genus Sphenodon; species Sphenodon punctatus. The sequence continues at coordinate 1,148,885 of QEPC01012592.1, read as the reverse complement.
CCTGCGTTTGGCACACCAGACCAGAAGACGGTAACATGAACAAAGTGGAAATTTCCACATTGCCTTCCTTCAGGATTCTTCTAATGATCCCATCTTCCGTGTATCTATTCACTGTGGAGACAAGAAAATACACCAGTTGCTTGGCTTATATAATGCTGATTTGATAGACAACAACTCAGAGACGTGACCCATGCTTGTGCCAAATACCCTCTTTCCTCATCTCTCTCCTCCTTTGAACTGTCAAATTGTCTTTCTGCTCTTGCTAATGCACAAAACTACACCAATACCCCTTTTTATTTTTAAAGGGGAAAAAATAAATCATAGCAGTCCCATACAGCTGCATTTGCTTCAGTGGGTGTTTTTTAGATGGATACGGTGCTGCCTGCCCCCAGAGCTGCTCCAGGGGTGCACCCCTGTGTCTGCCCACTCCCAGCCCGGTCTGGGTCTGCTTCAGATGGACTCAGTGGGTTCTGTGGGCTGCCCGGGCGATGCGGGTGATCACCCGATGCTCTACGTTGGCGCCTACCCAAAGCAGTAGCGTGGGGACATGCATCAGATGGACAACTACTTCGCTTTGGGCTGGTACCCTGGGTTTGGACGGCCTGCTCCGGCGCTCCGGGATGTTCCAGAGTGCCACTGGTGAAGCTGCTCTGCCTGTACATCTGGTGGGGTGCCTTTAGACAGAGGGGCCACCCAGGGGAAAGTGGTCTGGAGTGGCCAGCATCAGGGCAGCCTGTCTGTTTGAAAAACACCCAGAGTGAGTTTGTGTGTGTGCATATCTAGAAACCAGCATTAGTACATTCCTACTCTAACTTGCAGACAAAGTAGTTCAAATGATATCTTTTACTGGACCAAGTTCTGTTGGTGATGAGACTGTGAGCTGGTCCAATAAAAGATATCATTTGAACTACTTTGTCTCCATCTCTTCCATTTGGAATCAGCATAGCAACCACACTCTCTAAATTACTCTAACCTGGCAATCAGAAATTTATCTGTTACCTATTTTCTCACTAGGGTCACAATCTACAAACTGCTTGCTCCAGAATAACTGGCTTGTGACTTGCAGCCCAGGTTTTTAGAAATGAAATGTGGCAAAGCATTCTCATATTGAGAACTACATACAAACCATGTTCTGAAATTCTATAACAAAGCTATTTGAGTCAAGTGAGGACAAGAAGTATCTGAAAACACTTTCACACTTTTCTCACCAGTACTCTGAAGTCTAACACTTTCTGAAAGCAACTCTCAGTAGCTGCTTTCAGAAGGGTATTTCTGAATATTTCTTGCCCCTGAATATTTCACGCGCCGAGGATATTTCTCTAGGGGTGTGTGCCCAGAAGGGTGGGAATAGGACAGCTGTGGTAGTTGGGGATTCGATTATTAGGAATGTAGATAGCTGGGTTGCTGGTGGCCATGAGGACCGCATGGTAACTTGCCTGCCTGGTGCGAAGGTAGCAGACCTCACATGACACATAGATAGAATCCTACAATGTGCTGGGGAGGAACCTGTTGTCGTGGTCCATGTTGGTACCAATGACATAGGTCGATGTAGGACGGAGGTTCTGGAGGTCAAATTTAAGCTTCTAGGTAGTAGACTCAAGTCCAGAACCTCCAGGGTAGCCTTCACGGAAGTGCTGCCTGTTCCACGCGCAGGACCCCAGAGGCAGGCGGAGCTCCAACATTTCAATGCGTGGATGAGACAATGGTGCAAGGAGGAAGGCTTTAGATTTATCAGGAACTGGGCAGCCTTCTGTGGAGGGGGGAGCCTATGCAGACAGGATGGGCTCCACCTTAACCAGAATGGAACCTGGCTGCTGGCACTAAAAATTAAAAACGTGATAGAGCAGTTTTTAAACTAGAACCTAGGGGAAAGCCGACAGGCACTGTGGAGTGCACAGTTCGGACTGTGGCATCTATGCAGGAGGATGTTAACTTAGGAGATTTAGAGTTGCTTAAGACTGAGGAAGGGATAAAAATTAAGGGACTTCAGGTGGAATTCACTGGAGAACAGATAAATAACAATTCCAGGGTGCCTGATACAGTCCCCTATAATGTCCACAGTAAGAAGAATAAAAAGAATACACATAAATGTCTATATGCAAATGCTAGAAGCCTAAAAAGTAAGATGGGAGAATTAGAGTGTATGGCACTAAATGAAGATCTAGACATTATAGGCATCCCAGAGACATGGTGGAATGAGGATAACCAATGGGACACTGTAATACCAAGGTACAAAATATATTGGAATGACAGAGTAGATAGAGTTGGTGGTGGGGTGGTTCTATATGTAAGAGACAACGTTGAGTCAAGTACAATTAAAATTTTAAAGGATGCAAACTGTTCCCTAGAATCTCTATGGATAGAAATTCCAGGTATAAAGGGGAAGAGTATCGCAGTAGGGCTATACTATCGTCCCCCTGACCAGGACGGAGAGACTGATAAAGCAATGCTAAAAGAGATTAGACAGGCTACTAAAGTCGGCAACATAATAATAATGGGTGACTTCAATTACCCTAATATTGATTGGGGGAATGTTTCCTCGGGGTGGGACGTGGAGGTCAAATTTCTGGATGCCGTAAATGACTGCTTCCTAGAACAGCTGGTTCTGGAACCAACGAGAGGAGGAGCTATTCTAGATCTAGTCCTGAGTGGCACGCAGGACCTGGTGCAAGGAGTAACTGTGGCGGAGCCACTAGGCAATAGCGATCATAATATGATCACATTTGACATAATTTCTGTAGGGAGAAAGATAAACAAAAGTACAGCAGTAGCATTTAACTTTAAAAAGGGAGACTATGACAAAATGAGGAAACTAGTTAAAAAGAAACTAAAAAGCCCAGTTGCAAGGGCTACAAGTTTGCAAGAGGCGTGGAGACTGTTTAAAAGCACCCTTCTGGAAGCCCAGATTAAATGCATCCCGCAAGTTAAAAAAGGAAGCAGGAAGACCAAACGTCTTCCACTGTGGTTAAATGGGGAGGTGAAGGAGGCTATTAGAGCCAAAAAGGCATCCTTTAAGAAATGGAAGGCTAGTCCCAATGAAAATAATACGAAAGAGCATAAACACTGGCAACGTAAATGTAAAGTGTTAATAAGGCAGGCCAAGAGAGATTTTGAAGGGAGGCTTGCTAAAGAGGCAAAAACAAGCAACAAAAACTTTTTCAAATACATCAGAAGCAAGAAGCCTGCTAGGGAGTCAGTTGGGCCATTAGATGACAAGGGAGTAAAAGGGGCGCTCAGGGAGGATAAGGACATTGCAGAGAAGCTGAATGAGTTCTTTGCGTCGGTCTTCACTGCGGAGGATTTTGGGGAGGTACCCACGCCGGATCCTTGCTTTGTGGGCGAGGAATTGGAAGAGCTGTTACAAATCAATGTGACGTTGGAGGATGTTCTAGGGCAAATTGACAAACTGAATACTAACAAGTCACCAGGGCCAGATGGCATTCACCCCAGAGTTCTGAAGGAACTCAAATATGAAATCGCAGACCTACTGTTAGTAATTTGTAACCTGTCACTAAAATCTGCCACTGTACCCGAGGACTGGAGGGTGGCAAATGTAACCCCGATATTTAAAAAGGGATCCAGAGGCGATCCTGGAAACTACAGACCAGTAAGCTTGACGTCTGTGCCGGGCAAAATGGTGGAAACCATCATTAAGGACAGAATTACAGGGCATGTTGACAAACATGGCTTAATGGGGAAGAGTCAACACGGATTTAGTAAAGGTAAGTCATGCCTCACTAACCTGTTGGAATTCTTTGAGGGTGTAAATAAGCATGTGGACAAGGGAGACCCAGTAGATATAGTGTACCTGGATTTCCAGAAAGCATTTGATAAGGTCCCTCATGAGAGACTCTTGAGAAAATTAAAAAGTCATGGGATAGGAGGTAGTGTCTTACTATGGATCAGAAACTGGTTAAAAGATAGAAAGCAAAGGGTAGGACTAAATGGTCAGTTTTCACAATGGAGAGATGTAAAAAGTGGTGTGCCTCAGGGATCTGTATTGGGACCGGTGCTGTTTAATGTATTCATTAATGATTTGGAAAAGGGTGTTAAGAGTGAGGTGATCAAATTTGCAGACGACACCAAGTTATTCAAGGTAGTTAAAACACGAGCAGACTGTGAGGAACTGCAACAGGATCTTACGACACTGGGTGCCTGGGCATCTAAATGGCAAATGAGATTTAATGTGGACAAGTGCAAAGTGATGCACGTAGGGAAAAATAATCCAAACTATGCGTACACAATGCTGGGTACTAAGCTAGGAGTTACCACTCAGGAAAAGGATCTGGGGGTGGTTGTGGACAATACAATGAAATCCACAGCGCAGTGCGCAGCAGCAGTCAAAAAAGCAAACAGAATGTTAGGAATTATTCGGAAGGGGATAGAGAATAAAACTGAGGATGTCATAATGCCTCTATACAAATCAATGGTGCGACCGCACCTCGAATATTGTGTGCAGTTCTGGTCGCCCCATCTCAAAAAAGACATAGCTGAACTAGAAAAGGTACAGAGAAGGGCAACAAAAATGATCAAGGGCATGGAAGGGCTCCCGTATGAGGAGAGGCTTGGTAGGTTGGGGCTCTTCAGTTTGGAGAAGAGACGACTGAGAGGAGATATGATAGAGGTCTATAAAATCATGAGTGGTGTGGAACTAATAAACAAGGAGCAGTTATTTACCCTCTCAGCTAGTACTAGAACTAGGGGACACTCCATGAAACTCATGGGTGGCAAGTTTAAAACAAATAAAAGAAAATATTTTTTCACTCAGCGTATAATTGGGTTGTGGAATCTACTGCCAGAGGCTGTGGTAAGGGCCAGTACTATAGCTGAGTTTAAAAGAGGTTTGGACAAGTTTCTGGAAGATAGGTCCATTAGCAGCTATTAGCCAGACAGGATCAGGGAACATGACGGGAGCTGGGGGAAAACAACAGGGAATGGATCCCCCATTGTGACCTGTTGGGTGCTTCTCCCAAGCCACCGTGATTGGCCACTGTCGGAGACAGGATGCTAGGTGAGATGGACCATTGGTCTGACCCAGTATGACACTTCTTATGTTCTTTCAAATAGTAAACTCAAATATGGACCAGCAAGTGAGGTTAACCTTAAAAAAGTATACCTTTCTGGAAATGGCCTCCAGTCATACCTAAAGAATCCCCACAATCGTACTACAACTAACTAAGATTTGATTATTTAAATCAAGCATTGCTTCTGTGCAGAATTATCACCATCATGAGAAAATAGTCCG
>QEPC01012592.1:1068640-1138640 GCA_003113815.1 Sphenodon punctatus | reverse complement strand
AGCAGAGATCCCTACCTGCCCATCCCTGCCTTGAGGGTAGACTGAGAGAGTCATGGTGTTCATGTTGGCATCTGACTCTTACAACTTTTCTGGGGCTCCCACTTTCCATGCTGATAAACTCTGAACTGCAGCTGGGTTGTGCGGTGTCTGCATTCCATCATGCATCATGTTTGTGGGGGGTGCTCCTGGACCCGCAGCTCTGCTTGGATGTCCAGGTGGTGGCTGTGGTGAAGGGCGCATTTTTCCAATTACATCTGGTGCGATGGCTTAGGCTGTACATCTCAGACTCAGACCTTGCCACCATCATCCATGCTTTTATCACCTCATGACTGGACTACTGCAACGCGCTCTATGTGGGGCTACCCCTTGTGATGGTTCAGAGGCTGCAGCTGGTGCAGTTTGCGGCAGCCCATCTCCTTACAGGGACAGGTCACCACGAGCAGATTACACCAGTGCTCTGTTCTCTGCACTGGCTGCCTATAGTCTTCTGGACCTGATTCAAGGTGTTGGTTTTGACTTATAAAGCCCTAAATGGCCTGGGCCCCACCTATTTGCAGGATCACCTCATCCTCTGGCTCTTGAATCGACCCCTGCGGTCAGCTGGGAGTGCCCTCCTCGAAGTCCCCCGGGTGGCGACGATGAGAGGGGCGTTCTCGGTGGTTGCACCATGGCTATGGAACTCCCGCCTGATGGAGGTCCGCCTGACTCCAGACCTCCCCTCTTTCTGAAGACAATGTAAGACCTGGCTGTTCCGCCAGGCCTTTGGCGGGTGAGACCGGTGATTGGTGGGGGAGCTGGGTTTAGGGGGTGGAAGTGGGTTTTAGCTCTGCCTTGGGTTTTATTGCTGTTATTTATATTGGATTGTTTGTTTATATATATATATATACATACATACATATACATACAGAGAGAGAGAGAGAGAACTCCAATGGGTACATGTGCCACCCTATGAGCACATAGGCAGTCTCTGAGGATGGGTCTGACAGTTCTCTCTGCACATCAGGCCTCACCCAAATGTCAGCAAAGGCCAGGGTATCCCCCAACTTCTCTAGGCCCCAAACCCCGGGTGGCCACAGCACCCACAGACAAAAACCAAAGTTATTTGGCTTTCTTTGGCAAATAATCCATAGCAATAGCTTTTTATGGTGCTATGGCCCCTTGTGCTTGATGAGATCGAGACTGCAAGTTTTCTGGTCATTTGTGCACTGCCAGAAGCAAGGAAGTGTCTGTGAATTCAAGGGTAGCTAGTGGGAACTTAGCAGGAGAGGAGGGTATTTGAGACGGTCAAACCCATTTCCTCATACAACCAAGTTCCCGAGAAAGAGACAAGGATAGAAGCCCCAAAATAGTGGTTTCCTCAGGATCGAGTAATCTGTGAGTCATAGGCTGAGCGCAAACGTCATCACCAGGAACTATTTAGAGATCCAGCAAGAAAGACAATCTCTCATGGGCAGAGGAGAAGTCAAGCAGTAGGAAGAGACAAAAGTTCATAATAGCAAGTAACCCAGAGGGGAGGACCCAGAGACAACTCTACACATAAGGGAAAATGTACACTATGAAAAACTGTGAAGTTGTAATGCCCCCCCACCCCCACGCACCTCCACCGGCAGGGCCAATCGGGGGCGCGGGGGGCCATCCCCGATGTCTGGAATCCCCCACGGGCGCTGTCATCGCCGGCAGCAGCGGCGGGAGAGACGCAGCCTCCGGCGCAGGGATCACTGCCGCCACAGCCACCATCAGGCGGCGGGGGTGCTCCTGTTGACAGTGAGGCACAGGCCCCGCCCCCTCGATGATGTTTGGCACGTTTGCGTGCCCGCGCAGGGGGCAGGGCACCGGATACAAATGCCAGCGCCACAGAGCATTCACCGCTGGTGATCGAGTTGATGAGACCGGTCCCCGTGCGAGAGTTAAGTGTGGTTTCTGCTTACCTTACTACATCTGTTGATTAGTTCATTCTGTTTGGTGTGGGTCCCTCGTCCTCCTTCTTCCACCCTGGTGTGAGTGGGAGCATGTTTGGGTAGCGTGGGTGGTGTGCGCGAAAGCCCTTCCCCTGCCCCTGGGCTTAGCTTCCCTTCCCCCCCTCCTGAATGCGTGTTACCTCCCCTTGCCCCCGACCTTCCTTGGCGCCCAGACCCTTCCCTGCCTCACTGGGTTCCTGCACCCCCTCACCTTGCAGCCCTTCCCCCCCAGCATGGTGAAGGCTGTTGGGTGCGTGACTGTGGCCTCTGGCTCCTTGGACTCCTGGCGCCCTATGATGATAGGGACCTGGTCTCAGAGAGACTAAAAGGTCCACACACTATCCTGACGGGCAGTATATTTCGCAAGGGCCCTTCTGGTGTGTACGCTGAGGCTGTGGTTGGCAGCAGAGACCCCCTGGCCGGGCTGGATCTCCCCTCCTCCCTCTCCTGACAGAAGTACAACAACAGACAATATAAACAACAGGCTAGAGGAGGGATAAGAGCTAGAAAGATCACAAGGAAGCAGAAGGCTAGGGGTGGACGAACAGACACCACCACAACAACCAATTTCTCCTCCCCCCTCTCTCTCCTTCCATACCTTTGAGGCTCACTCCGTGCGCCTCTACTCCCCCCTCCATCTACGTGTTGCTGTCATCTACCGTCCCCCTGGTCCTCTCTCTTCCTTTCTTTCTGACTTTGAGTCCTGGCTCACTTTCTTCCTCTCTGTTGATATCCCCACTCTCATCCTTGGTGACTTCAACATTCATGTTGATGACCCATCTCAGCCCTCAGTCTCTCGCTTCCTCTCCCTAGCCTCCTCCTTCAACCTCCACCTTTGGACCAACTCCCCCACCCATACTAATGGCCATTCTCTTGATCTTGTCCTCTCTAGAAACTGCTCTGTCGCTGATCTCTCCTTCGATCCTCATCCTATATCAGACCACTTCCTTGCCTCTTTCAACATTTCCCACTGTCCCCCCTCCTCTTCCCCTTCTCTACGCCCCTTCCGTGACCTTCAAGCTATTGATCCCCTGGACTTTGCCTCCTCTCTCTCTCCCCTTCTTCCTACAGTCTTCTCTTCCTCCTCCCCTGACTCCGCTGTCTCTGCTCTCAACGCCTCTCTCTCCTCCACACTTGACTCCCATGCCCCTCTCTCTTCCCGCCCTGCCTTCTCCCACAACCCCCGTCCTTGGCTCACCCCTAGTATCCGCCACCTCCGTTCTTGCACTCGTGCTGCTGAACGACTCTGGCGCAAATCCCATTCTCACGCTGACTTCCTTCACTTCAAATTCTGTCTCTCCACCCTTACTTCTGCTATCTCCCTTGCTAGACAACACTACTATGCCTCCCGCATTGAGTCCTGTTCTCGGGACCCTCGCCGCCTGTTCTCTACCTTTGACTCCCTCCTCAAGCCTCCCTGTCCTCCCCCTCCTTCTTCCCTTTCTGCTCAGGATCTTGCCTCCTTCTTCACCTCCAAGATAGACAAGATCCGCCTCGACATCGCTTCCCACTCCTCTCTTCCCACTCCCACCCCTCTCCCTCCTCCCCCTCCTTCTCTCATGTCCTCCTTCTCCCCTGCCTCCCTTAAGGAAATCTCCTCTCTGCTCTCCTCCTCCAACCCTTCCACTTGCCCCCTTGATCCCATTCCTTCCCGCCTCCTCACCTCCATTACTCCCACTGTCGCCCCTTCCTTCCTGCACATCATCAACCTCTCCCTCTCTACTGGCTCTTTCCCTTCTGCCTTCAAACATGCCACAGTCTCTCCTATTCTCAAAAAGTCCACTCTTGACCCCTCTGACCCTTCTAGCTATCGTCCTGTCTCACTCCTTCCTTTTGCTTCCAAGCTGCTTGAACGTGTTGTCTACTCCCGCTGCCTTGACTTCCTATCCTCCAACTCCTCCCTTGACCCCCTCCAATCTGGCTTCCGCCCCCTTCATTCTACTGAAACTGCTCTCGCTAAGATCACCAATGATCTTCTGGTGGCTAAATCTAAACGTCTCTATTCCATTCTTGTCCTCCTTGATCTCTCTGCTGCCTTCGATACTGTTGACCACTCACTCTTGCTGGATTCCCTTCACTCCCTTGGCTTTTGTGGCTCTGTCCATAACTGGTTCTCCTCCTACCTCTCTGACCGCTCCTTTAATGTGTCTCTCTCCAACTCCACCTCCTCCTCCTTCCCCCTCTCAGTTGGTGTTCCTCAAGGCTCTGTTCTTGGCCCTCTCCTCTTCTCGATCTATACCTCATCCTTAGGCAAACTCATTGCCTCCCATGGCTTCCAATACCACCTCTATGCTGATGACACTCAACTCTATCTCTCTACTCCCTCTCTCTCTCCCTCTGTTCAAGCTCGTCTCATCAACTGTCTCTCTGACATCTCTACCTGGATGTCTCAACGTCAACTCAAACTCAACATGGCTAAAACTGAACTCCTTATCTTCCCCCCTCATCCTTCCTCTCCTTCCTCACTGTCAATAACTATTGATGGAGTCACCATCCTGCCTGTCCCCCAAGCCCGTAGCCTAGGCTTCATCTTTGACTCAGCCCTTTCTTTTAAACCCTACATTGACTCTGTTGCTAAATCCTGTCGCTTCTCCCTCCATAACATTGCTAAGATTCGCCCTTTTCTCTCTGTCTCGTCTGCCAAAACTCTTGTTCATGCTCTGGTCATCTCTCGCCTCAATTACTGTAACCTCCTTCTCACTGGCCTTCCCCGGTCTCACCTTTCTCCCCTCATCTCTGTCCAAAACTCTGCTGCCAGGGTCATCTACCTCGCCAGTCGCTTCGACCATGTGCAGCCCCTCCTCTCTTCGCTTCACTGGCTTCCCCTTCCTGAACGAATCCTGCACAAGCTCCTAGTCTTCACCTATAAAGCTCTTCACAACCTTGCTCCCCCCTACCTCTCTGCACTTATCGCCCTCCATACTCCAGCCCGTGCACTTCGCTCCTCCTCTGTCCCTTCTCTCACCCTTCCACGCCTTCCCTGCTCCCCTAAGCGCCTTCGTCCCTTCTCACTTGCTGCCCCCCATGCCTGGAACTCCCTCCCTGTCCACATCCGCCTTGCCCCCTCCCTTCATACCTTCAAATCTCTCCTTAAAACTCACCTCTTTCGCTCTGCTCTGTCTGACTCTTTATCCTGCTGAGCCACTATTCCTATACCTACGATCGGTTTACCCTTATCCTTGCAACATGGACCTGCCTGCTGTCATTCTCATCGTAACCAAGCCAAGTACGTGCACTTGAGACCTCGCATCTTCATGAATGTTAGACCCCTTGTCTCTCCCTCTGTTCCCCTTCCTAAGTCTCTCCCCCAGCTCCTGTCTCTCAGATTGTAAGCCCTAGGGGCAGGGACCGTGTCTATTTTATTACTTTGTAAAGTACCAGGTACACTGCTGGTGCTATATAAATGTTTGTTAATAATAATAATAATAATAATAACACGCAATACTACTTGGAGAGGGAAGGGCTAAGACAATTATAAGGGATTATTAAATGCTGCAGCTGGCAGAACATCTGTTGTCAGTTCTGCTGTTGATTATTCATCTGTGCTGTCTGGCTGCTGCTGCTGCTCTTCTGGCCTTCACCTTGGATCCTTCTGGGCTTCCCATCCAGATTGTACCTTTAATTGTTATTAGATCACTTAGTTGTGTTCCTTCGTCTGGTTTAGCTTGTCCTTCCCTTCCCCCTTGCATTCAGCATTCCTTTATCCTTAGTTCCCTGCCTCCCTTGTATATGACCTTGCATGTTACTCTCCTTATAGTTTGCTACAGCCCCTTCTCCCCTTACAGTGGTTTCCTTGCCATGTGCGCTGCCTTAGTCCCCCTCTAAACTGCTCCTTCTTGTGTACCTTGCCTTCCCTGTGAATCCCAGACCACCTAACAAGTTGACTGGGAACAATCAGGAAGCTAGGTGGGTGGGGCTAAAAAGTGGGGGAGGAGAGAGAGAAGAAACAGAAGATACAATGGAATCTCCCACAGCCAAAACGGACCACGTGGTGGCACAGGGGAAAGAACCCCACTAACCAACCCAGAGGCGTAGGGTTTAAGGCCAAACCCAGACAGTCACTAAAGGAGGCTGGAGCTTCCTTGCAGTTTTTCCTCATCACTGCCCTGATGACACTGAGGATACCTGTGGGGTCACCAGGAGTGCCTCAATCAGATGGTGGAGATGAATCTCTTGGGGGAAACAAGTGGCTTGGGGTACAGGGAATTTGAACCCACTCATGGAGAGCTTCCTGCCCTATATGATGTTTGGACACTTGCAGAAGTGCAGAGTACCCTGGCAAGCGGGAATGTTTTCCGCCCCAACTGTATGATCACGCAGAAGATGCTAGAGAGGGGGTACAAGAAGCGCATATTTGACTTGGGCTTTTAAGTGAACTGAGAGCAATTTCCAACACCATGACAGGTGAGACCCTAACAAAATAGTGTGCTGCTACCTGCTTACACATCGCTGTGAGCCATGGATGTGAGAAACTGGGTTGGCAACATGCAAAGACTGACTGATTTCAATTTCAGTGTTTACTTTTGCTTTCAGTGTTCACTATAGGTGCTCAATATAGTATTTGCGTTCATTATGTGCATAGTAAAAGGTTTTTTTTCCCCTGCCAACAAGTCCCTGTAGGTATAAACACAGGTATGAAGAGGTCTGAGCAAAAAGCCCTTTTTGTTTTTGTGAGGTATCTTGTGAAATTTTGTTCTGGGGACCAAGATCTCCCTGAGATCTCAGGCCCCAGTACAAAATCTCATGAGATACCTTGTAAAAAAAAATCCTCTAAACCCCCAAATTACTGCACATGTGCAAAATGGCCTCTGGACCATTCATGCATTCACAGCTCTTTCCCAAAATGGCACCAGCAACGTCACCTCCATTTTGGAAAAGGGCAGCTGGTCTATGCATGTGCAAAATGACTGCCAGTGCTGTTCTGTGCAAAATGGCTACCCTTTTCCAAAATGGCAATGACACTGCTGGCGCATGCACAGGTGTTTCCCCCCCCCCCTCCTGGTTTCCGGTGAGAAATACAGTCAAGATGCTCCTGATTGTTGACTCAATCTCAGTTGCCAGGATGAGCTGAGAACCATGATTCTTGTTAAGGAACAGAGGAATCACAAGAGCGAGTTTCAGACCTAGTATAAACCTCTGTGAGTGGGTGGGGATAGCAGGTGCCGGACTGCCTCCTAGAGTCCTAACCCAGAAGAAAGAAACAGTTGGGGCAGCTTCTTGCTCCCATGGTTTGCTGTGGCTGTGAGTTTTCACAGGGGGCAGGATACTGGGAAGAGGGTGGTGGCTGGTGAAACATGGCAGAGAAGTATTCCTATCTGTATATTAGGCTTGTCATGCTAAACCTGTGAGTAGGGGTTGAGTGGCGGTTAGGGTTGCCACCTGTGGTGGGTTTATTTACCTGGCACTCCCACAGGCCAAAGTGGAAGTGTCAAGTAAAAAATGACCGAAGGTGGCAACCCTAGTGGAGGCTGCCAGAACAAACAAGAAAAATATGCTGGGGGCTGCCCATTTATTAGGCTATACTCATTATATATGTAAGTGGGGGCTGCACAGACTGAACCTGGACTCTAGGGGGCTATCATCATCTCATTTAACACCCACTGATGTGATCATATAAGTGAGAGAAAGAGACATGGTGCTGAGAGAGCTGTCACCCTGCATCTCTGTCCTGATTTCACTGGCCTTGGTTTCTCTTGAACAGAGCAGAGCAAATTCAGCTGAGTGTCATGATGGATGTAAACAAATGTGATATTAGCTGCTCACAAGTTTGTGTGTGTGTCTGTGTGCGTGTAAGCAGTAGGGGTGGGAAACCGGTAGAATCCGGTATCCGATAATGCCGGTATCGGGCGTACCGGCATTATCGGATTCGGCCCGGTAATCCGGACCCGGTACCGGATTTCGGGGTACCGTTTTTTTTACATTGCAGCCATTTAAAAATGGCTGCAATGTAAAAAAAATTAAAGCCCCAGCTAAAAAGTTTTTTTAAAAAAAACCCTCCCCGAGTCCAGGCTGCGCGGGTGGAAGGGGGGACACCCCCCACCCACCCTGCCCAGCCTGGCTTTTTGTTTAAAAAAAGAGTAAGCGCGACCCCGAGGCGAGGCGAGCCCACCCCCCAGCACCAGCGGCCGCGGCGTCCCCGCAGCCGCCGGTAAGTATGACCCTGACCCGACCCCGGGGGGGGGTGTTTAACACCCCCACCCCCTCCAGGGATCACCCCTACTAAAGGCTCAGTGCGCTTGCCGCTCTTACCTTTGGGAGCTCCGGCGGCGGCGGGCGGTCCGGCGGCCTCAGCGCCGGCTGTGGCTGCCGGCGTCAGGACGCTGTAGGCCTTCCGGGGAACTTCCGGGTTTCACCGGAAGGCCTAGAGCGTCCTGACGCCGGCAGCCACAGCCGGCGCTGAGGCCGCCGGACCGCCCGCCGCCGCCGGAGCTCCCAAAGGTAAGAGCGGCAAGCGCACTGAGCCTTTAGTAGGGGTGATCCCTGGAGGGGGTGGGGGTGTTAAACCCCCCCCCCAGGGATCGGGTCAGGGTCATACTTACCGGCGGCTGCGGGGACGCCGCGGCCGCTGGTGCTGGGGGGTGGGCTCGCCTCGCCTCGGGGTCGCGCTTACTCTTTTTTTAAACAAAAAGCCAGGCTGGGCAGGGTGGGTGGGGGGTGTCCCCCCTTCCACCCGCGCAGCCTGGGAGGGGGAGGGGGAGGGAATTTAATTTATTTCATTGGTTTCAATGGGGACACAGCGCCCCATTGAAACCAATGAAATAAATCCGGTACCGGTATACCGGATTTAAACCGGGAATCCGGTTTTCGGGGAACCGGTAACCGGTAAATCCGGTAACCGCTAATAGGCCCGGGGTCCCACCACTAGTAATCAGACATGCAAAAAAAACCTTGCAAGTAGCTAGTGTTCACAAGTGACAGCTTGGTGGCAGCAATAAGGAATGTCTTAAAGAGGGAAGTGCTCATTATAGCAATTACTCATGAAAATGCTATTTTTTAAAAATGTGGGGGAGGAGAGTGTTTACATGGAAACTACTCCCATTAGTGTAGTGCTTCATTCTCAGCTAGGAGACGGTCACACTAACAGCAGTGCATTAGAAGTGGAATGAGGACATGGGAGTTGTAAACCACTGCCAATGTGGAGAGCTTGGCAGGCAAGGTATAAATGGAGGATAATGACTGGATCTAAATTCTGCATCAGGATGTGTGACTGCTCTGGTACACACACACAGGGACTCAATTATTGGAGAAACTGAAATTTGTAGTGGAGTAGTAACACAGCTGGTGGGGTAGTCATATCACTTGTGTACGTGTCATGCTTGCCTCTTCCTTCCAGGGCTGTTGGGAGTAACTCCATAGGAGAGAGGCAAGGAAGGAGCGTGGCGTTGGGAGGGTTGGAAAGGAATTACACCCATGTGTGTGCGCTAAGGGGATATCACTTCCTGTTATAGTAGCAGCTGGGAAGTTATCCCAATAATTTCCATTGACTACATGGGGCCCCAGAGCTGACGGACCTCACTCATGTTTTCAGAGGTGAAAGGTGACTGCAGTAACTCAGAACGTCTCCCACCCACCACAACAATGGGTAAAAACATGCATGACGGTGGAACGCCACCATCACAAACTGATCTGGAGCAGGGTGCTGCTTGCACTCCGGTCAGGATTGGGTCCCACATGAATGTGCAGCTGGCCCCACCCCTGTGCTGCACCCAGCAGCCTGCCTTCTCCCCATGATGGGTGGCCCTGCGTGCCATGGCCACCCTGTCACGGGGGCCACACTGGACCAGGCCGGGAACAGCGGGCTACCACGTACGATAGCCTGCTGCAGCCCAGTTGAGCAGACCGTTCCCCAAGCATGGTAGAGGTTATCCGAAGCTGTGATTCTGGAGGTCTCCTGGGCCAAACATCTGGATTGCCCTTAACCAACGTGACGGTGACCCGCAGGCCACAGCGGTTCACAAGTCTGGAATAGTAACAGGGACTGGGGGGAAACTCACGCTTGCTCCTGACTCCTGGCACCTATACTCCGACTGGCTGCAGGCTGAGTGGTTGCTTTTGGAGACAGGGGTGACTGGGAGGGAGACTCCTTGTGTCCCATCACAGAGATGTTGTCTTTGAGTTGTGGTTCATAGTTCCAGAAGGCAGGTGGCTGGTCTGGTGAAGGGTTCTGTTTAAGCTGCCCAGGTGCAGAGGTTTGCTGAGAGAAAGTGACCATTCCCAGGTAGTTGGGATTGCTGATGTCTCCAGGGGTAGAGCTGCTAAAAAGAGGGAATTAGAAGAGATTTGCAGAAATAAGTGACTTCCAGCACCTGCGCAGATGCTCCAGTGAGTAGATACTGAGGCCAGATAATCGCTGGTAAGGGACATGTTACTCCGTCCCAATATCTCTCTGCCATGCTTTTGGATGAAACAGGCATGGGCCCTTGAAGGCTGGCCTGTCCATCTCCCTTCCTTCTGCAAGCTAGAAAGAGTGATGGGCTAGGACAGGCTGGGTGTTTGCACCTACATATTGCAGGGGGTGGATCTAGGGTTCCACAGTGTGGAAGCAGGGAGCTCTCCAGGGTGTTGATAAGGTCGCAGGTGGAGGGCACTGGTGTTGTGTGTGTGGGGGGGGACATTTGAGGGGCAATCCCCCAAAGTGCTTGTATTTCTGGGAAAAGGGACTGTTCCAGCCTGTGGCTTAGAAAGAACCAATAAGGCAGTGTATAACTGGGTCTGTATGAAACAGCCTTAGTGAACTTTGTAGCATGGTGTGGCTATGTAGAGGTGGAGGGGGAATTGGGGCTGCTTCCTCATAAGATCCATTAGTGTGGAACTTGCTCCCTCTGAATGTTTCTCAGTTCCTCCTTCTTTACCTTCAAAAAGCACCTGAAAACATATTTATTTTCTAGGTGTTTTTAGGATCCACTGCTGGTTCCCTTAATTGTGCTCTGTCCTCCCTTTTCCTTCCCCTATCTTAAAGTATTTTATTACAATTTTAAATGGTTTTGAATTGTTTTGTTTTATACTTTTAAATTGTTTTATATTCTGTGAAGTGTTCCGAGTGCCATGCAAGTCAGGGGGGCGCTATAAAAATAAAATTATTATATCATCATCATCTTCATCTGGGGGGAATGTGTGGGTGACAAGATACCATTATAAACACACACCTGTCTCAAGTTTAAAATTAAAACAAGGCAGGTCAAGGCATCCCCAAATGCAAGGTAGGAAGGAGAGGAGAAGGTTTGGGTATATGGGCCTAGATGTATTTTGATTTAAGCCAAAAGGGGCTACTTCTTGTTGGAAGGGAAAATAACGTGGGAACATTGGGCGTCTTTAGACATAAGAAAGTTCGGGTGTCAAAACCCCTAAGCACGTGTTTGGTTGTTGTATGTAAACACCATAACAATCCCAACACCAATTTGGCCACCTGTTGAATATGCAATGTGAACACCATTGCATCACAAGGACAATTTGCATGTTTCAGCTGAACATGTGGCTAACATTGTGTCTAATGATATTGCATGGCGTGTTAGCAGGTAGAACATGGGGAACAAGGTGGCAGCACTTGCCTGCTGAGATCAGGTGGCGAGCAAAACACAGATTCGTCCCAAGATGGGCTGTGTCTAAGCAGCGCCACATAATGAACACATGGCCAAATTCAAGGTCAAAACACACATTCAGACACCCGTTGACATTATGTCTAAAGACATACATTGTTAAGTACTACCTTCTCTGTACTTTTGTGGAGGAGACAGCCTGTTGAGGGTCACCAGCCTCCCCTCAGAGTCTTCCGTGGTCTAGATATCTATCTGAGGGGTTTACCTGGTCCCCATTATTACTGTATCTGCATGCTTCATACTCTTTAAAGTATTTATCTTCATATCCCCCAAGTGCTAATATCCCCATTTTACAGATTGGAAACTGAGGTACAGAGAGACTTGCCCCAAACTCACACAGGAACCCTGACGTAGAGCAGGGACTTCAACCCAGCTTTCTTGAACCTTAGGCTGGATCAACAAGCCTGATGACAGTGTAAGAACTCCCCATCTTTCAGCTGTAGGGAGCACCAAAGTCAGCTACAAACATTGGAACCCCATAGGGGCACTGAAATCCTTGCAAAAGCTTCTGGGAGTTGTAGTTCAGCTGGTAGCTGCAGCAGCGAGATTTAAATACTGTATACATATTTATAAAGTGAAATATTTTCACAGGAAAAGGCCTCTAAGTTTGGCCAGTGGGGGACAGAGCTGATACGTAGGGACCTGGGAGCACTCCCCTGTAATGCAAGTCCCACTTGCTCTGTGGAGGGAGGAAAATGGGTGGGAGAGTGCTCTCATGCCCCCAATGATCAGCTGTTTAGTGGGAATCTGGGAACACTTCCCCTGCCCAAAACCAAGCTCTAACCCAGTGTCTTGCACTACAGGTGGGGAAGGAAGAATTCCTGTTTTAAAGTATGAGAGAATGTGTGGTTGCTGCATTGTTCTCAAGTGACATAAATGGTGACAAAGTGGTTTTAATGATACCTTTTAGTGGACCAACTGCTGAGGCAGGACCCTGTGTGGCCTGAAATATCTACGTCTGAAATATCTACGTCTACTATATGTGAGCAGACTGTGTATGATGTAGTGTGAGAAGGTCATTAACGTATTGTATTGAGTGCAAAGACTTGACCTCTCCTGGTATGTGTCTCTGAGAATCAGAAAGGGAGGCAGCTGTGTGCCTGGATAGAAAATATGCAAAGGGGAGGAAGCCCGGCCATGCGGAGCTTGAGCAATACAGCGTTTCTTTGGGACAGAAATACTTAACACCGTCTCAGTTTAATTCCCACAGCCATACTGACAAAGACAAAATGGAGAGCCTACCGTACAACATCATCCTTGCTCTGAAAGTCTACTGAACAAGAAGCAGCTCCCCGAAAGCGAGCAACAGCTGCTGCTTCTTTGGCCACCAGCTGAGTAGATTTTGATTTTCTGTTGGAAGAAGAGTGCTTTCAAGACATGGTGTGCCAATGAATTCCAGCATCCTGGGCAAGTAAATATTTACTGGATCTGCTAGTTTATTTTTGCTTCCACTCCTATCCATGCAGGAAGGGTGTTAAACGGCACAACCACCACACACAAGTGGATGTTGAGCTGGTCATTTTAGGTGGTGAGGGTTTGCAAACGCATGTTTGTCAGTGGGCATCTGTGCACGGTGCTGTGTCCGAGGATGCAGGGAATGCCATATGGGCTAATCCTGGCAACATTGTGTACACATGTTGGTGTGCCATTTGTTAAGCTGATGCTCATGCATGTGGACAGCTGGACCTCCAGGGGCATAGAGACACAAAGGGTGTTCCATGGATCATCTATTTCCTGTGCTTCTATATGGCCCAGCTGTGTACATAACATCTGCCTTAAAAGCAAAGCACCATTTTCAAGCATGCATTTCTCCTACTCTGCAAGGTTTGGGATTGGGCCCCATCACTTGCTGTTCCCTACCCACTGCATTCTACAGGGCAACTTTCAGAGGGTCAATATCGCCACTGTAATGGCTCACACCAACAGCCTGGAAACTACATGCACTGCTACCACCAGTTCCCAGTCCCAGAGCAACTGTCCCAACTCAGCTCGGCAGCGTGACATACTTGGGGGGTGGGGACTATTTCTATGGGTCTGCAAGCAGGAGAAATGGCTGAATGCAGTCCACCACAAGGAGCACAACCCTCCCTTCCTCCCTGTACAAGCCAGCTCATGGCACTACATCAGAGACTGATGCTGGGAAACTGAAGCCAACTGAGGAGGGACCATAATGCTGACAATGTGCCCCTTGTAACTATAGAGCCAGCCAGGAACCAGGTGTACTGGTTGCAGACACGGAGGACCTGGATGGCACCATCATTGAGGGTGACAGAGCATATGAACACAGGAAGCGCCTTTACTATTTGTACCAGAAAGGTTTTTGGAAATATGGTTTGGGGTGGGAAAGGGGTGTGTGTGTTTGGGGGAGGGGGGCATAATTGTGGCTACTGGGGTGTTCATGTGTGCTTTGCAGAGGGGGGAAGCTAATCTAGAGAGCCAAAAGACAGCATGCCAGTAGTGTGCTTATGGTGGCTGCTTGTTTTTTTGCCTTTCCCAGGAAGTGAAATACTATTGGGAGTTGTGAGACACGACCAACCAGAGGAGCTGAAAGCCTCAGCAATGGGCGCCACAGAAGTTTGTGAGGAGGGAAGGAACATGTCAGTCTCTCCCCACACCATTGCTGCTCCAGCTGCCCGGCTCCCAGCTAAGGTGTCAGATCTTGAGGCTACTGTGCCAGCCAAGGCTTCCACATATCTTGTGTTTAGGCTTTCAGGTGGTGGGGCAGGGCACTCGGGGCTGGGGACCCCAAAGAGAGAGAAACATTTCCCAAAAATTGCAATTGAAAAGAACAGTTTTTATTTGCTCAATTACAATGGCTTTGTGTTGGGCTGGTCACATGTGTTGATGTTGCAGCACAGTGCATGCCTAATCTTGTGCAATGTGCTGCTCCAACAGGTATGGGTGACTGAAAAACAGGGCACTAGGTTGCGAGCATGGGGAAGGAGATAGTGAAGGGCCTCGTCATTGGTTTCACAGATGTTGTGCCAGACGCAGGTGGCCATGTTCAGCAGAGAAGCCATCTCCTGCTGAAAATCGATTCTCGAGGCCATGGCCCACCAGCACTGCTTTAGCAGTCTGAATGCCCATTCCACAATGCAGCAGGGCCGGTGCAAGGATATTTGCCACCCTAGGTGGCCTCAGGTAACCACCCACCATCCCCAGGAGAAGCAGCAGGAACAGATGGGGCTGGAGAGGCACCCTCTCCAACTTGCCACCCTAGTCGGCCGGTCCTTTCCCTGATCCAGCATGGAGTTTAGGGGTGGCAGCAGCAGAATTCCCTTTGATTCTGCTGCTGCTGCCACTAAACTCCACGCTGGATTGGGGGAAGGGGCGTGTAGCAGGCAGCAGTCCTGCAGGGCTGCTGCCCTTTAAGAGGGGGCTGAGTGGGCCAGCCTTAGGGCTGAGCATGTGCATGGGCGTGGTGGAGCCAGCCCATACCTAGAGACCAGCCTGAGCTAACTACAGACTGATAAACAGCCACACTGACACCAGCCTTGGGGGGCAGCGCGTGAGTTCATGGCTGCCATGGCAACCATGGGACTGTGTCAGTTGGTTGTGGGCCTGACTCATGATGGGGGCATACCCTAGACCTGATATTCTGCACAGGTCTTCAGGCAGGGGATCCATTGGTGGGGGAGGTGTCAACTGTGCCCTTATCATGGACAGACCATTACCTCCTCCAGGCCTGTCTCCTGGCACATGTTCGCCCCTGGAGACTGATGGAACCAGAAAGGTTCCAGAATGTTCTGGGGGAGTTACCCTCTGACCTAGATGACTTTTCGCTCAATGGCCTCGTGGTTCTTTGGAATACCTGCTGACCTAGGCCATCGACTGAATGGCTCCTAGGCATCTGCTCCCTGACCGCCGACAACACAGGTCCCTGTGGTTCATGGTGGACCTGCGGTGGATGAAGTGTGAAGGGTGGCAGTTGGAGCGATACTGGCGCCATTCTCACGCTGAAGCCGACCGATTGTGACAGTCAGTTTACGGACCTATGCCGTGGCTGTGTGGGCAGCAAAGAAGAGGTTCTTTGCTTCCCTTATAGCGTGCGCAAAATCACGCCCAGCTGAGCTTTTCCAGGTGGTGAGGGGGCTGGTCAGTCCAGCCTCCCTCCACCTGGAACTAGAATTTTCCAGTGCTCACTGAAACACTTTTGTCGACTTTTTTGTGGATAAAATCACTGTACTTCACCACAACTTCGACACCGCACTTGCAGCAATTGGAGAACCAGAAGTAACAGAAGCCCTGCCTTGTCTTGTTTTATGGGATCAGTTTCAGTGGGTTTCACCCGCTGATGTGGGAGATGTCATGGAGGCTGTCAGGACCACAAGTTGTGAACTTGATCCATGCCCATCCTGGCTGGTCAAGGCCAGCCGGGAGACGTTAGGGCCATTGCTGTCTGGGGTGGTCAATGCCTCCCTTATGGAGGGCAGAGTGCCACGTTGCCTCAAGGAGGCGGTGGTATGTCCTCTGCTCAAAAATACATCTTTGGACGTTGACTCCAGCCCTTGGCCAGCTACTGGCCTGTCTCAAAAGTGAAGGTTATTGAACAGGTGGTGGCTCTGCAGATACAGGAGCATCTGGACCATGTCAGTTTTCTTGATCCCCTTGCAGTCCAGCTTTCGTTGGGGATTTGGCTCTGAGACTACGCTTGTGGCCTTGATCAATGACCTCTGCCGGGAGTTGGACCAGGGTTGCTCGACCCTGGTGATCCTGTTAGATCTGTTGGCGGCACTGGATACTGCTGACCACAAGAGGTTGGTCACTCATCTGTGGGACTGAGCTGGAGTGGGCGGGACCGTTCTTGAATGGTTCAGCTCTTTCCTGGCCAGGAGAACTCAATGTGTGACTGTTCATCTTCTCTCTGGGCCCCACACGTGGAGTCCCACAGGGGTCTTTTTTGTCCCCTCCCCTGTTCAATGTATATATGCAGCCTTTGGGCGAGGTCATCAGAGGGTTTGGTGTGTGGTGTCATCAGTATGCTGATGACACCCAACTTTACCTCTCCTTTTCTATCAACCCAGACCCGGCAGTCTCAGTGCTTACCTGATGTCTGGCAGCTGTGGGGGACTGGATGAGAGCAAACCATCTGAAGCTCAATCCCGACAAGATAGAGGTGATGCCGGGGGGAGGGGGGGAGAGGAGGGAGGGCTGAGGGAGTTGTGGCACCCACCACTGATGAGGTCTGCCCTCCCTTGGTTCCTCAGGTCCATAGTCTGGGGGTGCTCCTCGTCCCACGACTCCGCCTGGATGCCCGGGTGGGGACTGTGGTGAAGGGAGCATTTTGCCAATTACATCTGGTGCATTGGCTTTGGCCGTATGTCTCGGACGCGGATCTGGCCACCATCATCCATGCTTTCATCACCTCAAGATTGGACTATTGCAACGCGCTCTACATGGGGCTACCTTTGGTGACAGTCCAGAGACTGAAACTGGTGCAGACTTCAGCGACTCACCTCCTTGCAGGGATGGGTTGCTGTGTGTACATTACACCAGTGCTGTGCTCTCTGTACTGGCTGCCTATAATCTTCTAGGCCCAATTCAAAGTGTTGGTTTTGACCTATAAAGCCTTAAACGGGCTGAGCCCCGCTTACCTGTGGGATTGCCTCACCCCTCGGGTCTTGGATCAGCCCCTGTGGTCGGCAGGGGACACCTCCCTCAGATTTCCCTGGGTATCTCTGGTAGCGATGATGAGGGGGGCATTCTCGGTCTTTGCATCGCAGCTGTGAAACTCCCTCCCAACGGAGGTCCTTCTGTCCCCAGACCTCCCCTTTTTCCAAAGACAATGTAAGACCTGGCTGTTCCGTCAGGCTTTCAGCGAGGGAGATGGGTGATTGGTTGGTTGGAGTAGGGTTTTTTGGTTCCCATGGGTGTCTTTGATTGCTATTATTGTTTTAAGCTGGTTTTGCTGTTTATGTTAGGATTTGAGATATTGTATTTTATGTGGTTTTAAAGTATGTTGTGAGCCACCCCAAGCTTCTGTGGCAGGAGGGGGCGGCCTAGAAATTCAAAATAAAATAATAATAATAATAATAATAATAATTAATAATTAATAAAGAAGGAGACAGAGGGGCAGGACACTGGCCCTTTAACAGCAGACAGCCTGGAGAGTTGGCCATGCCCACTCCTCCTACGTAAGAGACTGCAAGTCAGAGAGGGTTTCAGTCCCTGCCTGGGAGCTTAACAGGCAACATCTCCAGGGACCCTTCAGCAGGGGAGCTAAAGCCCTGCTGGGAGAAGCCTAATTCTGGACGTAGGCTGAGAAGAGAGCCTGGATGCCTGACTGCTAGTGACCAGCCATTCTGTGCTCTCCAGGGTCCTGAAGACTGAGTCAAGGAGAAGCTGTGGACCCAGGTATTGCAGAAGGCTGTGCCCAGGGGGAAACTTGCTGCCTGGGAAGCCTTGGAGTGAGCAGGGGCCTGTTACCTGGCTTAAATGGACTTTGGGGGTTGATACTGTGCAGAGTGGATGCCTATGTCTTGGAGAGACTAAGGCTGCTTTTAGATGAGCGGTGCACGCTTGCAGTATGACATCCCGTGGATTTTCAAATTGCCATGGGCGGGTTTTAGGTGAGACTTCTCGCGCATTCTTTTAATACCGTGGATTAAGTACCTTGATATCTGAGGTATTTAATCCATGGTATTAAAAGAATGCACAAGTGGCGATAATGCGTAAGTGGTGATAATGCGTGAGAAGTCTTGTCTAAAAGTCACCCGCATTAATTTGAAAAGTCATGTGATGCTCATCTAAAAGTGGCCTAAACTGGGCCTGCAGTGTGTGAGGCGACTGAGCCCGCAGCCCAGAGAGAATGCTGTATCCATTAATAAAGAGACGGAGCTAATTCCTAAACTGCATGTATGCATTGCTGATTCCCCACGGAAGTGACAGCCCAGGGGTCTGATCCTGCAGGGACTTACCCCTGGGAGACACCTCCTGCTACATAGGGGCGTCTTTCCTACTGCACAGAGCTGCAGCAGCAAGACAGCTGGATGGGGTGCAAGAGAGCTGCCTCCTTTAAGCTGCCACCCCAGGCAGAAGCCTGAGTGGCTTAATGATAGTGCAGGCCCTGCAACAGCAGGAGACACTGAGCTGCTTGCTAAAAATGCGCTGCTCCAGGGTCCTCGCCATAGGGTAGGCTTTCTGAAGCCATAGCTAATGAAGATATGCTGGGTCAGCAAGCATAACTGGGTGGATGTGAACCCCCTTGATCACCACTGCATTTTGCTGTCCAAACTCTCCAGTACATGTATCTGAAAAAGGGCAACTGTTTGAAAATGCAGGCATCATGGTTCTGTCCTGATCACTCAACTAGCATATCAATGAACCAGGCTTGGTGATCCAAGACTGCCTGCCGTACCACTGAGAAAAACCCCTTACAGTTCAGGTAGTCATCCTTGCTGGGGCTGGGGCTGAATGATGGCAATATGCCTGCAGTCTATGGCATGATGCAGTTGGGGAAGCAATTCCTTTTCAAGTCCACCATCGCCTCTTCGTTGTCCACCAGCTGCATGACCCATTCTGGCAGTAGGTCCATGACAGCGCTGGAGACATCTACGATGATGGAGCCCACTGTGCTGGTCCCGACATCAAACTGCCATGGAGTGGCAGCTGTCTGTGTTACCAGCTTCCAGACTGTGACTGCACTGGGATGGGCCTCTGCATGTTGGTGGCATTCCTCTCCAGGTATGGACTGAGGATGTCTAACAACTTGAGGAGAAATTAGGGCATCCTGAAATTTTCATTTCACTTGTCTCCCCAGCAAGACATGAACTCCTGCCAGTTGGAGCTTTTGACTACAGCCACAGATGGTGACCCAAATGGCACTGCTTTTCGCAAAGCATCCATGGCACCAGTAGTGGTGGTATCCATGCAGTCCAATGCATGTTTCAAGGTCATGTATAGTTCCTTTGTTTCCATGAGGGCTGCCCATGCCTACCATACCCTCTGTTGTGTCCTCTGGAGCCAACCAAGCTGTGCTCTGGAATGTGCAATGAGTTCTGCATGGTTTCTTCAATGACCCAAAGTCATGGATTAGATGCCATGGCTGGAAAGATATGCCAATAGATATGTCACAATGCACAGCCAAGCAATGGGTTTTATTGTGCACCCTTGATGAGGTAACACGCAAAAAGTCATTGGCTGATGTGCAGCCTTGAGTTGTGACATTATGCATATGCCAGATCGTAAAGATAACAGTGCATCTTCAGCCATCTGTACCAGGCCCTGCTGTTCACAAAAGTTACTCTATGCTGTCAGGTCAAGACCAGGCCAATACACATAAATGGATGTTCTATGCAGGTGCTGTGAGCACCTGGGAGATCCCTCCACAGAAGAGGTGGCAGCAGTCAATGGAACCTCTATTGCTAGTGGACATATCTATGAGAGAGAGAACATAAAGAGCAAACTAGCTAACCCATCCTCCATTGCTCACTTGGTACTGCAGATGCAGAAATTGGGCTATGATGTCTGCATGACTGAATGCTATCATGGTGCTGGCATGCTGCATCTGAAAAAGCTCCCAGCAACAGGAGTGAGCACTGCAGCTGACATGAATGAGTGGGAAGCGATGGAGACCACCATGCTCCTGGATGTGTGGGAGCTGTCCAAGATGCAGTGTCCTTAGAGGAGCTTGGACCTTCTGTCCCGTTCAGTCTTCTCTCAAGGCTGATTACAGCAAAAAGATACACAAGAGGGTACAAGGAATGAATCAATCATGGTGCTGCATTGAAGCTCACAAAACAGCAGATGCAAGAAACCAATGATCTGGCAAGTAGGGAGTGGGAGATGACCGAAGGAGAGAGGACTGCATTGCACAAAATTTGGGCCTTTAGCAAATTACAGCTCGCAGACTGAGAACAAAGAATTTTCTTTGCGTAAGGTCTCTTGCACCTCCTGAATGTGAGAGGGTTTAAATGGTGCATTGGTGACTTCATGGAGATCATGAAGTGGGAGGAACTGAAATTGGGAAAACCCAGCACTGACAGCTCAAACACTAGCACTCTCAACCAGCAGTATCCTTGGGGAGCTGGAGAGGAGCAGTACATATTGGCCCAGACAAGAGGCACAGTCCCAAAATGAGGGATTTTTGGGGCCTGATTCCTGAATAAAAAAACCACATCACTGTTATTCTTGCAACATCACTGGTTATTCATGATGGGAGTGGGCAGGGATAGTGGGTGCTGGTACAGTGCCAGGAGTCACAGCCTGGAAATTCCAGGAACAGCTGGGTGCTCTTTTTCTTTCCAGGGAGTGCTACAAAGGAGAGCTACAACACAATGCATAAAGAGTATGAAATGCAAGATGGGATACTGGCATGGGGTGAAGGAGTGGTGCATCGTGGCAAATAAAGTAACCATGCAGACAGCCGGCTGTTTATTAGGTTTGACACACGATACATGTGGGTAAGCGCAACATGTACATGCATTTATGCGTGTGTGATTATTGTGCCATTTGTTATTTATTTATTTATTTAGATTCTGTAGCCACTCCCTCCTAGTACAGAAGCTCAGGGTGGCTACAAACATAACTAAACACCAAATATAATAAAAAAATTCATCAATAAATATAAAAGCACAACAACAATATAAAATCAGTAATAAATAAACTCCAGGCACAGCCAAAAGCCCCCTCCCATCACCCGTCTCCCTTGCTGAAAGTCTGGCAGAGCAGCCAGGTCTTACACGGTCTTCAGAAAGAGGGGATGCCTGGGGACAGACAGACCTCCATCAGGCAGGAGTTCCACAGCCACGGTGCAACCACTGAGAATGCCCCCCTCATCGTTGCCACCTGAGATTCCTGGGGGACTCCAAGTGAAGCATCCCTGGCCAAACACAGGGCCCGATCTAGGAGCCGGGGGGCACAGATAAGTGGGACCCAGGCTGTATAGGGATTTATAGATCAAAACCAACATCTTTATTGGGCCCAGAAGACTATAGGTAGCCAGTGCAAAGAATAAAGCACTGGTATGATGTGCTCATGGCAACCCGTTCCTGTAAGGAGATGGGCTGCCACATTCTGCACCAGCTGCAGTCTCTGGACCATCACCATGGGTAGCCCCATGAAGAGCGTGTTGCAATAGTCCAGCCCTGAGGTGATGAAAGCATGAAGGATGGGGGCTAGATCTGCGTCTGAGATACATGGCTGAAGCCGACGCACCAGATGTAATTGGCAAAACGCTCCCTTCGCCAGTCACCACCTGGGCATCCAGGCCAAGCCATGAGTCAAGGAGCACCCCCAGACTACGGACCTGAGGAATCAATGGGGGCGGACCCCATCAATGATACCACTCCCTCAGCCCTTCCAACCAGCATCACGTCTGTCTTGTTGAGATTCAGTTTCAGATGGTTCACCCTCGTCCAGTTCCCCACAGCCGCCAAACAGGGGGTAAGCCTAAGGTCTGGGTCAGTTGAAAGAGAGAGGTAAAGTTGGATGTCATCAGAATACTGATGACACCTCACACCAAATCCGCTACTGACCTTGCCCAAAGGCTGCATGTACATGTTGAACAGGAGAGGGGACAAAATAGAACCTTGCGGGACTCCACATGTGAGATCCCAGGGAGAAGATGAACCATCACCCAGGACCACATGTTCTCCCAGCCAGAAAGGAAAGGAACCATTCAAGAACAGTCATGCCCACCCCAGCTCAGTCCCGCAAGTGAGTCACCAACATCTCATGGTCAACAGTATCAAATGCAGCTGAAAGATCTAACAGGATCAATGACCCTGGTCCAATTCACGGCAAAGGTCATTGACCAAGGCCACAAGTACAGTCTCAAAACCTAAACAAAAGCTGGACCGCGAGAGGTCCAGATGCCCCTGAAGCTGCTGAGTCACCACCGATTCAATAACGTTCCCTAAAAAGGGAAGGTTAAAGACAGGCCGATAGCTAGCTAAGGAGTCAACGTCCAATGATTGTTTCTTGAGCTGAGGCTGCACCACCAACTCCTTGAGGCAGCCTGGCACTCTGCCCTCCCTAAAGGAGGCGTTGACCACCCCAGCCAGTAATGGCAATAGCATCTCCCAGCTGGCCAGCCAGGACAGGCACGGGTCCAGTTCACAACAGGTGCCCTGACAGCTCCCAGAACTTTCTCTGCATCAGCAGGTGACACCCACTGAAACAGATCCCATAAAACAAGACAAAGCAGGGCTTACATTACCTCTTGTACTTCTACTGCTGTAAGAGCAGCATCGAAGTTGTGGTGAATTTGAGCCATTTTATCCACAAAAAAGTTGGCAAAAGTGTCACAGCGAACACTGGAAAATTCCAGTTCCAGGCAGAGGGAGCCTGGACTGACCAGCCCCCTCACCTCCTGGAAAAACTGAGCTGGAGCTTTTAACATCCAAAATCTCTCACATCACCTTCCTTTACCTTGAAAGGCAATTGTGCTTGGTGTTCTTAGAACGTTTGCTAGTAAGGGGCCTTTACAACATCTTACTTTTTTTGTTTTATTCTATAATACACTGAACAATTTGTGACCAGAACCACTCCTGGACTTGACACCAGCCAGCACGTCAGTTACTTTTGTATGTGGAAAGTCTTATCCGCATGCATTCTACCTGTTAACTTGCTCCCAGTCTTTGGCATGGTCTACACTGCTGAAGCATCTCAGCGGTTTCTGCCCAGCAGATTCATCCCGTTCAATCTTCACAAAGTCTGCAAGAAAAAAAATAGACAGGAAAAAAAAAAAGACTACTTTGTGATGCAATCTGTGTTTAAAATCTCTGGACTCTGGGCTTCCTAAATATGACTGCCTGTATTCAACTATACGTCTCTGGTATTTTTATTATAATATGAATGCACAGACATGACAAGTTTATAAAGAAGCAGTTTTGTGTTATCCAGACAAGATAGGATGGTTGGGGTGGGCAGAGAGAAACACCATCCTATATTTGAAATAGGTATTATTACAGTATCATCAAAAGATAAATGTCCTTGCTTCAGCACACACACACAGGCCCCACAGATGCAGATGTTTACTAAAGATTTCTTCATAGGAGTAGTAACTACAGAATAGTACTTACATTATCTACCTGGCATTGTGAGGGTTAGACAATATTTGTAAGATACTACATGCCATCAATCTCTCCCTTTCCACAGGCTCCTTCCCCTCTGCCTTCAAACACGTCACTGTCTCCCCCATCCTCAAAAAGCCCACCCTGGACCCATCTGACCCCTCTAGTTACCGACCAGTCTCCCTCCTTCCCTTGCCTCAAAACTTCTGGAACATGTCGTCTACTCCCGCTGCCTGGACCTCCTCTCCGCCAACTCCTCCCTGGACCCTCTCCAATCCGGCTTCCGCCCCCTCCACTCTACTGAAACTGCCCTGGCCAAGATCACCAATGATCTACTTGTCGCTAAATCTAAGCGCCTCTACTCCATTCTTGTCCTCCTTGACCTCTCTGCTGCCTTTGACACTGTCGACCACTTGCTTCTATTGGACTCGCTTTACTCTTTGGGCTTCCGTGGCTCTGTCCTTGACTGGTTCTCCTCCTACCTCTCTGACCGCTCCTTTAAAGTCT
The DNA here is from genome assembly GCA_003113815.1 of Sphenodon punctatus. Taxonomy (NCBI): domain Eukaryota; kingdom Metazoa; phylum Chordata; class Lepidosauria; order Sphenodontia; family Sphenodontidae; genus Sphenodon; species Sphenodon punctatus. The sequence continues at coordinate 1,114,565 of QEPC01012592.1, read as the reverse complement.
CGCTCCCCGAGTCAAACTCCTCCTCCCTCCCCCTTTCGGTTGGGGTCCCCCAAGGCTCTGTCCTTGGCCCTCTCCTCTTCTCTATTTACACCCTGTCCCTTGGCAAAATTATTGCCTCCCACGGATTCCAATATCATCTCTACGCTGATGACACCCAACTCTATCTTTCTACCCCCTCTCTCTCCTCTTCTGTCCACTCACGCCTCGTCAACTGCCTCTCTGATATCTCCGCCTGGATGTCCCGACGTCAACTCAAGCTCAACATGGCCAAGACCGAACTCCTCATTTTTCCTCCCTCCTCTTCCTCTCCCTCTAACCTGCCCATCTGCATCGATGGAGTCACCATCCATCCTGTTCTCCAAGCCCGTAGCTTGGGCTTCATCTTTGACACGCATCTCTCTTTTAAACCTTACATTGACTCTGTTGCCAAATCCTGCCGATTCGCCCTCCATAACATTGCTCGGATCCGCCCCTTTCTCTCTACCTCCTCGGCCAAAACCCTTGTTCATGCCATGGTTATCTCTCGCCTCAATTACTGCAACCTCCTCCTTGCTGGCCTCCCTCGCTCTCACCTGTCCCCCCTTATCGCAATCCAAAACTCTGCTGCCAAGGTCATTCACTCTGCCTGTAGCTTTGACCATGTGCAGCCTCTCCTCTTCTCTCTTCACTGGCTCCCCCTTCCTGAACGTATCCTGTTTAAACTCCTGGTATTCACGTTCAAAACACTCCACAACCAAGCTCCCTCTTACCTCTCAGACCTAATCTCCCTATGCACTCCTGCACGCACTCTCTGCTCTTCCTCTGTCCCCTCCCTCACTCTCCCTCGTTTCTCCTGCTCACCTAACCGCCTTCGACCCTTCTCTCTCGCTGTCCCCCATGCCTGGAACTCCCTCTCTACCCACGCCTGGAACTCCCTCCCTACCCACATCTGCCTTTCTCCCTCCCTCCACTCCTTCAAATCCCTCCTCAAGACTCACTTTTCCCTTGCCACCTTTCCCAATACCTGTTCCCCATATACTTACTGTCTGCCATCCTCTGCAGACTGCTGCAACCAACCTGATTGTAACCAAGCCAAGCACACGCACCTGAGACTTCGCATCCGCCTGAATGTTTGTCTGTCTTCTCCCCTGTCTCTCCCACTGTCCCCTCTCCCTGTCTCCCCCTCCTTGTCTTTTAGATTATAAGTCACAGGCAGGGACCGCGTCTATTTCTATGTTCTGTACGGTGCCAAGTACATGACTGGTGCTATATAAATGTTTATAATAAAATTGTATTGATCAGAAGCAAGCCGATCCTATCAGGGGATATGATCCAAAAGGTTTGGTTCCCGTGGCTGGGTCTATCAAAGCTCCTTGGAGTGGCACTGGTACCACTCCAAGGAACTTTCAGCTTCTTATGCGTGTGTCAAACTGCCCCCAGCTCTGCCTCCCCTGGACCCCTGCCCAGCCTAGGTGCTGGGCAGAGGTCTGGGGGAGGCAGAGCTGGGGGGGTAGGAGGTCTGAGTAGGGGTGGTTGCCTCCCAGGACCTCTGCCTGGGCACCTGCCTCTCCCCGGGCACCCGCCTCTCCCCGACCTCTGCCTGTGCCCACCCGCCCCAGCCCCTGCTGCAGTGGCACTGGGACAGCTGGCCGACCAGAGTCCGTGGGAGGCACAGCTGGGTGGGAAGGGAGGGGGGATAGTTGATTAACATATTTTTCCTAGGCTCCAGAGTCCAGCGACCCACAGCACCTGGCACTAGAGAAAATAACTGCATCTGCAGCGCATGTGCAATTCTTTTCTCTAGTATTTCTGCCTGGTGCAGCCTTGAGAACGCTGTGCCAGGCACCATGGGTTGCCGGACTCTGGAGCCTAGGGAAAAAAGTTAATCCCCCTCTCTCCCTCCCCACCCAGCCAGCTGTGCCTTCCAGGACCCCTGCCTGGAACACACCTCCCCCGGACTCCTGCCGGTCGCCTGTCCCAGTGCTGCTGCAGCAGTAGGTGCGGGGTCCTGGGAAGGCGGTTGCCTGCGCTAGGGTCCTGGGAGGCAGCTACCCCCCCTTCCAACCCCTACACGACTCCCCTACCCCCAGTTCCTGAGCCAGGCAGGGGTCCAGGGGAGCAGAGCTGGGGACAGACATTGGATTTAGCCCATATTGCTTGGAATCAGAATGGATTCCATTCAATACAATCTAAAAATCCAGTTTAAAGTTGGGTTGGTCCAATTCTGAACCAATGCCTTTTCAATACAATTTCCCATCCCTAATAGAGATGGGACTGGGACTCCACCCCTGAAAACTTCCTTCCTGGTAGGGCCCTTGGCAAGCATCCTAAATGCAGCTAGGAGATTCAGAATGGATGGGAAAGGAGTGCTTGCTCTGCTCCCTCCCCACCACCCACTCTGAAAATTTTCTAGCAGCACCCAGGCCTCTTGCAAAGGGTACTCCAGAGTCCAGGGCCTGAGTTCAACTGACCCCTTCCCACTCTAGTCGCTAGCTATGCCACTGGCTATGACAGATGATGCTGTATACAAGGTGTGTAGCTGCTCTTTTCTAAGAAGAACTAACAGACTGTTTGGAAAACCAAATATAAATGGTTGAGCATTTGGATTTAGTAATATACTTCTAGTGGCACCTGCTTGCATGTTGCGAATTTAAACTCCAAGCACAGAGTGTTTCTGTTGAACTGAAAAGAACAGTAAACCAGCAGTTCTCAAAGTCTGGCCTGTGTGACCCCACTTTGAGACAAATATAATTCCACAACCCAGAAGCAAAGACATGCAAAATCTAAAAAATATCTATCAGATGGTGCAGCCCCACTTGGGGTCTCAACTCAGCATTTGTGATCATCTGCAGTAAACCCTGCTGTGTGAAGTATGAATGGCTCTATCAAATCTTTGGAGTAGCCCAATTCTGTGCCTGTCTGGCCCCAGGTCTGGTGCCCAGCTGAGCATGGACAGTGCAATTTTTCACTAATATTTGAAATGAAAACAAATGTTAATTGTGTGTTCTGAAACTCATTGTGTATTATTCTTATAGCAAGGTTCGGCTTATTTCTTCAATGTAGTTGCTCAGCTAGAGGGTCCTTAGTGCCCATTTTAATCAGCCTGGAGATGGTTTGTGCAGAGAGAGAGAGAACTGCTGTATAAGTGGGTTTTTCGGATTTCAATCCCTCTCACTTCAGGTTCTATACCTGCTGTAGAACAAGCACAAGTGGAAAAGTGACAGTGGAATCCAGCAATGACTACATCAGTGACAGACAGGTAGAGGGCCCTCTCAGCCTGTTCATTTGCTTTGAAGGAGAAAGAGAAGAACCAGAATGTGCTTTCTGTGGGTACATCAGACATCGCAGCAGACCTTGTCAGGGTCCCTAGCGGCACCATGAAGTTGCCTTGTGTGGCATTTTTGTGACAGCTGAATAGATCTTCCATGTGGTGAGCCTGAGGGGATCAATGGCAGAGGAACCCTGGATATATTCCTTGGTGTTGTCACTACTGCATGGTAACCAGAGGCAGCCTGATGGTGCTGCTGTGGGGGATTGGTGTGATGTCTGAATACAGCCTTTGTATTTCTGGAATGGCTCTGGGAGACAAAGTGTAGAGATATCTTTGATTGGACCAAGTTAGGTTTGCGGAGGTTTGCAAGCTTTCGGACCTCACAGGATCCTTCGTCAGGCAAGTCAGAAATCCAAGCTGTACACTCTGACTTGCCTGACAAAGGATCCTGTGAGGTCCGAAAGCTTGCAAACCTCCACCAACCTAACTTGGTCCAATCAAAGATATCTCTACACTATTTTGTCTCTACGGCTTATTTTTGTGACCAACATGGCAAGCACAATGTCTCTGTGGAATGGCTCTGGCATAGTCCCAGGGAGAAGGATGATCTTCTTTGGATCACAAAAGACACCAGTCTCCTTATTTTAATGTCTGTTTGGCCTCCTGTGTCTGTAGTATTTCAGAATCTACAATGTACTGGTCTACACAATACTCTTGTAAATGAAGTCTATTATCTTCATTTTAACAGATGGGGAACGGAGGTCCAGACATGTAAAGGGTATGTCTTACACAAGGAGATTGTTTGGGTGAGGGGTCCAGGGTGTGGGTGGACTCGAGACCTGGAGTGATGTGAAGATCAGAGCAGGGAGTCAAGGCTCATGGGTTCATGGCAGAGAGAGTCAGAGCTGGACAGGCTGGATTAAGAGCCAGGGAAACAGCAGAACAGGCTAGAGTCAGGGAGCAGGCAGGACAAAGGAAGGGCAGCTGTTCCATCCAGCTTCCTGCTGCTGCTGGCTAGCCTTAGATGCTGGCAGGCAGGCAATTAGGAAGCTTGGGGTGTGGCCCAAAGCTGGCATTTAGGGGCCAATCAGAGGGCTGGAGGGGAGTGGGCTGATTGGTGGAGTAGAGCTCTACTGGAAAACTCTGGGGAGTGGGAACTGGCACTGTGGAGCCAGTCACCACCCCCATGGCCCCAAGGGTGCCAGCTCAATCTCTAGTTCTTACAGAGATTACCTCAGGGCACTTTTATCCTGAAGTAATTTGTACCTTGCCATCTGCCTCAGTTCAGAGCATAATGTAGTAGGGTTGTTGAAGCACTGGCAAGAAAGGTGCATGTGCACACAGTAGAGAGGGATGCCACAAGCTAGTGCTAAAAAGAACTGGCACCACAGTATAGGATCACACTGGTAACCAGTCAGCCACAGGAGCCCCAAGGGCTTGTGGCGAATAAGAGGACACGCTCTGACTGTGAGGGGGAGGCCAGAGAGTTAGGAGCTGCAGACAGATTTAGAAACAAGGATCAGATCCTGGCACAGAAGCATCGCACATGGGACCTGCGAGAACACAGAGATCCAGGGAAAGCTGACCTCTGAGGCAACCCTCAGGTGGGGACTTCGCAGTTATATGCCCAGAAGAGGTTTACACTGAACTGTGTTGCTGAGAACTTGAAACCCTATGGATCTCAGGAAAGCCCCGAAGGCTTTGGTGGAAATTTTCTGAGCCTTCAGTCTTTGAGTCCGAAAGAAGGGGAAAACCAGCTCCAAGAACAAAACCCAGTTTAAAAGATTGCTCAAATGCCAGACGCCTGACCAACAGTGGTCTAGATCTGAGAAGAAAACAAGGGATACTTTATCAAGGCCCAACCAACTATCTGGAGGCCCACCAGGTAGATAGAAAGGATGTACCTGTTGGTATATGCAACATCCATAAGTTAAATGCCCGCTGTATTAAGAACAGTAATTGACTATAGAGCCACCAGATGGCGCTGCTAAGTTTGTGTACACATGGAAGGGAGATGGGGTTTTGCAGTTGAATTCCTTCGTGTAACCACTCCTTCTTCCTTTCTCTCTCAGTCTCAGTCTCCATTTTGTCTTACTACTAGTTAGATGTAACTAAGGATCTGTGCCTGAGAAAGCTTAAGTAAAGTTCTGTTTTTAAACCTTCAGCTGCATTTGTCCTTACTGATTGCGAATCAGTTATTACTCTGCAACAGGTTATGGGCCCAGACCTCTTCAGAACAGCCCAGAATAACTCTAAAGACTGGAAGTGAGCTGAAAGGAAAAGAGGCCCAAAGGAAACTCCCAGAGGAGGCCTACTAACTGTAAGTGAGCAGAAGAACCAGAATCCCAATCTGAGGGGAGGGAAGCAAGCATGGCCAGCAGCTCTGAATTAAAGCTTTCAGTCTGCAAGCTGAATAACACAAACTACCAGTTGTGGAAATTCAAAATAGAAATGCTCCTATCCAAAGATGACCAGTGGGAGGTGATCACCACAGACAGACCTGCAGCAAACCCTGAGGTGTGGGACAGAAAGAACAGACAGGCAAAGGCAACCATAAGCCTGCTAGTAGAAGATGACCAGTTAATCCACATAAGGGAGGAGGCCACAGCAAAGGGCATGTGGAATGCACTGCAGAAGCTGCATGAAAGGACCAGCTTGAACAGTAAGCTGTTTCTCCTAAGGAAACTGTACCAGATGAGACTTGGTAAAGGGAAGGAGATGCAGGATCACATAAATTCAATGCTGGAAGTGGTAGCACAACTGCGAGGCATCGGTGAAGAGATAAAAGACAACCACGTGGCGGCCTTACTTCTCTGCAGCCTGCCTGAATCATACAGCGCCCTCATAAACGCCCTAGAGACAAGGCCTGAGGCAGAACTAACACTGGAATTTGTAAAAGGGAGACTCATGGATGAATTCCAGCGCAGGAAAGAAATCATGCAAGACAATCAGGAACAGGATAAGGAAACTGCCCTGAGAATTGCAGACAACAGATTGCACAAGAAGGAAACAAGGGCATGTTTTCGGTGCAAGAAAGAAGGACACCTAAAGAAAGACTGCTCCATATGGAAGGCAGAACAACAAAAGCGATCTCCACAAGTGTCTAAGCAAAGGGCCAAGGCTACAACCAGTGACACAACCACAGAACAGTGGAGAGGATGTTTTAGAGCAACACAGACCAACTCATCACAGGACTGGTGTGTCGACTCTGGAGCCACGAGTCACATGACCAGCGACAAGAGCTTTTTCACGGTACTGGACCCAAGCAACAAAGAAGAGATATACCTCGCTGATGGAAGCAGCATCACTGCAGAAGGTATTGGCGAAGGAATTCTAAGTTGCAACAAGCCACACGGAGGCACACTAGCAATACCGGTAAAGGATGTGCTGTATGTACCTGGCTTAGAGGGAGGACTCCTATCCGTTAAACGCCTAACAGAGAAAGGGCTCACCGTCAAGTTCCGGGGTAATGAATGCACAATCCAAAAGGGGACAAGGGTCCTAGCCAGAGCCTATGCAGATGGACACCTGTATCGCTTGAGTGCAACCAAGGAACAAACAGTTGAAATCAGCACAAGCTCAACTGAGATGCAGGAACAAACCCAATCACCTGCAGATGTTGAAATCAGAAGATCTACCAGGGAAAATAAAGGCAAACCACCCACCCGCCTGTCCTACAAAGCAAGTACCGACAGACTGTCTGAGCCATCAACATGGGAAGACGTCTTACAAACGTCAGAAGGGGAACACAACAAATGGACAAAGGCAGCTACAGAAGACATGGTAGCAGATGCCCTGACAAAACCTTTAGCAGGAGAGCGCCACCGAAAGCTACTAAGTAAAATGGGCATAGTAGGTTAACTTCTGTCTGTTGAGAAGGGGTGTTGGTATATGCAACATCCATAAGTTAATGCCTGCTGTATTAAGAACAGTAATTGACTATAGAGCCACCAGATGGCGCTGCTAAGTTTGTGTACCTGGAAGGGAGATGGGGTTTTACAGTTGAATTCCTTTGTGTAACCACTCCTTCTTCCCTTCTCTCTCATTGTCTCAGTCTCCATTTTGTCTTACTACTAGTTAGATGCAACTAAGGATCTGTGCCTGGAAAGCTTAAGTAAAGTTCTGTTTTTAAACCTTCAGCTGCATTTGTCCTTACTGATTACGAATCAGTTATTACTCTGCAACAGTACATACACAAGTAATGCAGGAAGCAAAGAATACAGCTGATTAGGAATATGGCATTGAGGTGTATATTTGCCAGGAATCAAAGTAAGTTGCCAAAGTGAGGCAATAGTAACATCAATGGTGGGAAAGAGAGTACAGACCAAACAAAAGATCCAAGAGCAGGTAACAAGCATAGATCAGGGAATGAGCAGGCAAGTATGGCAATGGATGCGAGAAGACTAACTCAGATCACAAGGAAAGAAAATCGAACAACAACAACAGGGTCAACCCCATGAAGGAAAAGCTACAGAAAGAATTCAATTACACAAAAGACAGACATTCTGCGTAGTTTTTCTGACAACTACCCAGAAGCCAGAGTAACAAGGGCTACACAAGAGGCGTTTGTGTATGGCTGTGACTGGTCTGGCGCCAACTACTATACGATGGCCAGGAATAAAGACTAGCTGGAATATCACTGAGACTCATGTGGGTGAACCCTGGGGAAACTACATCAGCTGGTGATGGCTGGAGAAAAGGACTAATAGGGATAGAAGGGAAAAAAAGAAAAAACCCACTGCAGTTTCTTGGGGTGAAAGTATGAGGGTTTATGTTGGTATATAGCATTTGTGGCCCTTTTTTTTTTTTTAAGCCTAGTATAGCTGTCTTGGTGAGCCCTGGGAGTTTTGTTTTGTCTATTGCTGGTAGATGTCCTGTGCTTGGTAACAGGATACTTAGGATCCCAGGCCTGGGAGCTGGTGAGTTGGGCAGGACCAGTCCCCACCCTATTCACCTCTTTGGTATGAGGTCCCCTCTATATTTGGTGAATGGGGATGTCTGCCTGCTTTTATACAGTCTCCTGGACCCACAAGTTTGTCTGGGTCATGGGACCCATCTTCCCAAAGGGGTAGGAGGAGTGTAGTAGGATTGTTGTAGCATCAGCAAGAAAGGTGCAGATTCACACAGTGAAGGACCACACCACGAGCTGGTCCTAAAAAGGTACTAGTGAAAAATAGAGTATAGGATCATATTGGTAATCAATTAACCACAGGAGCCACAGGGGTTGTGGGGAATATAAGGACAAGTTCTCAGTGTAAGAGGGAAGGCCGAAGAATGGAGTTTCAGCAGAGAGCTCTGTTGTAGAGGTGTGCACCAGGGACCCATGTCATTTTTTGTTTTTGTTACTTGTTTTTGTTATTTAAATGTCATTTTCATATCAAATTTGTATTTTCATTTTTGCTTTCATTTTCGTTTTCCATTGGTTTCAATGGAAAACACATGCTTGGCTGTACCTTTTTTGGTTTTCATTATATTTAGCTGAAACATGGAGTGGTTATACCTCCAATGGAAGGAATTAACTGTACCTAATTCCAAAAAGACTGGATAAAGGAATCCAATTTTATAAGCAGTTAAATTATATTATTTTGCAAAAATCTTCATATACATTCTTAGCTGTAACATCTTTGCCTCACATTTAATGTAGATGAAACTTTGCAAGTTTATACACCTTCCCATATTTACTATCTCTGCCAACTTTCAGAAGGATTGGATAAAGGGTCCTGGTGGTATAAGCAATTAACCTATAAATGTATGTCTGACCATAACATCTTTTTAGTCCAACCAGTGTACATCACACTTTCATGATCATCTCTACCAATTATCAGTAAGATGTGATAAAGGGTCCCCATTTTATATGCCTGCACAGCATATGCAGAGAAGGAGCCTATGACAGGGATTCTCTTATGTGTCACTTTGATATAAGATCGGTTTGTGATGCCAATTGGCCAGCAGANTATGTGTCACTTTGATATAAGATCGGTTTGTGATGCCAATTGGCCAGCAGAAATGTCAACCAAATATCCTCATTCTGTGCTGTGATCATCCCAACATCTCTCCCCCACTTGTTAATGTAAAATCAGAAGCATCTGTTTAGGAAAGAGCCAATAGAGAGTCTCTTATGTCCTCTGTCACAGTGCTGCAGGATGTGATTGTGATGATAACTGGTCAGCCTGGATGTGTAAACTATGTCTCCTGATTGCTGGGATGCTGTCCCCAAAGTTCCAGTTATGTCCCTTCTATGTCCGCCTGAGGGCTGCCCCCTATGCCCGCCGTGAAGCCACTACCGATTGGTCCTGTAAAGCTAGAAGCATGCAGTAATTGGCCAGTGAATGTGTTTGTCAGTCTGTTGGGTTGCTCCACATCCTCCCTCCTACAGCCTCCCTCCCGCTGTCATGCCAGATGCCTGCCTCTGACTGGCACTGCATGTACTGCTATTTATCTGAATTATGGTCTTCAAGGGGACAACTTCAATTGCTATTAAAATTGGGTCCCTTTAGCAAATTGTTCTGTAGTTTGGCAGAGATGACAGGGAAGGAATGTGATACATTCCTGCCAAATGTCTTGTACACAGGATGGAATATAAAGATGTTACAGCTGGAAATACATTTTCAAGTTAATGTCTTAATACCAGCAGGACCCTTTATCCAATCTTTCTGAAAATTGGCAGGAGTGTTAAGCTTGTGGAGGGACATAATATTCACAGGTTTCATGCAAATTGGATGGAAGATAAAGAAGTTGTAGCCATGAATGTGTGTGGAGCTTTTCTTAAAATCACAACATTCAATTGCTTCTACAGTTGGTCCCCTTTATCTAATCTTTTGAAAAAGTGGTACACATAGTAATAATAATAATATAAGTTTATTGTACTGGCTGCCGGCCATGACAAAAGGTACACATAGTGCCCTCTATTGGGGGCACAACCTCTTTTTTGAATAAGAATTTAAAAAAAGTTATAGCCGGAAATACATTTTTCAGTTTTTTCCATTTATTTCAAAAACAAAAAGTCATTTTAATTTCTATTTTCATGATTATTATTTTTAGTTATTAAAATAATGATAATGAAATGACAGTTTTCGTTATCGTTATTGTAACAACAAAATGACATGCACACCCCTAGGGAGACAAGGATCAGATCCTGGCAGAGAAGCATCATATACGAGACGTGTGAGGATGTGGAGATCCAGGAACGACCAGCCTCTGAGGGAACCCTTCACAGTTATATGCCCAAAAGGGGTTTACAATGCACTGTGTTGCTGATGGCTTGGAACCCTACAGAGCTGGGAAAAGTTCTGAAGGCTTTGGTGAAGAAGGCTAGCTAAAGGGGTGGTTGGAGGCCAGATCTAATCAAACATAGTCAAGAGCTACTTACCCCAGGATAAAGAACCTTGGTCTAAATAAAGACTAGGCCCAGGCTGTGGTATTGAGAAGGACCAGAAGAAGAAGGGGAATGAATATTGTGTGGGTCTGGACTTCCAGCTAATTCCCTAGTCCAGGGGTGGGGAACCTTATGCCCAGGGGCCAAATGTGGCCCTCAGCAAGTTTTTATGTGACCCGTTTCTAGTGCCTGGATCTGACCCCTGAATCCAGTCTCTACCCCCAAGCACTGAAACACTGAGCTCAGAATAAGGGAGCAGAGAGGAGGGTATGCACAGAAGGGTAGGGGACAGATCCATGGCATAGATCCATCATATGGACCCTCCTTTTCTTTAATACACCCATTAAGCATCCCTGCCCCAAACCTTTATGTGGCCCTTGGAGCTCATACTAATTTTCAAGGTGGCCCCCAAGACAGAAAAGGTTCCCCACCCCTGCCCTAGTCCTACCCCAGTGCCCCCTACAGAGCTCGGTGGGTGCACCCAGCCACACATACTTAGCCTTGAAATTCCAAGGGAGTTTTTTTTGCTACCTGGGCTTCAGGACTTATTTCTTCACCTGACGTGGTGTACCAAAAACATTATATGCACATTTCTATTTAGCAAATGAGGTAGCCTGAAGTAAGTGCTTTGGCTGAATGAGCCAATTTTTCCAAGGTTGATAGGAGAACGATGGAGCAGGGAAATGAATCAAGATCTCCCAAATCTCAGGTTAGCACCTTGACCTGAGTAGTGGCTTGTCGGTTGCTTAAAGTGTTCTTAGGAAAAGCATATGTTCTCTTTCTCACACAAGTCAAATCAGATCCCTCTGGAAAAGACTGCAATGACAGTGTGGGTACTTTGGGCGGGGGGGGAGGGAGGGGGGGAAAGGGTCATCTCCTTACCGTACAATTTCTCTCTCTGTTTCCCTTGAGATGTCTGTAACTTGATTTCCCCTTGGAAAGTACCCGTCTTCTCACCATGGTGCGTTAGCACAGCATGGATGGGAACAAGTGATTCTTTTGCTCCTATTTGGAGGGCAATACAGCCTTCTCCTAAAGGACAGGAAAGAAAGCCTGGCTCTGAAAAAATGGCTATTAACTCGGTCTCACTTGCAATCGATCATTTATCACCTCTCTGCAAACAGGACAAACATGCCTGCAGTCATGACTGGAATGACAATCGTCATTGTACAATGTTTGTATTTTAAGGAGGACAAAAGGCATCCATTCCCATCTTCCATATGCCATATAAAGATTTATATAGAATGTTTTACACCACTAATGATTTTGGCTCTCTGTGCTTCCACCATTGTAAGAAGAGTTTGTTACTTTAATTATAAATGTATCCCAGGAGACGGGCACACTCAGAGTCAGGATTGTGGTCCCTTTGGTGAGTGAAGTGTGAAACCCAGGATCACGAAGCTTAATTTTCCTCTCACCCCCGGGGAAAGAAGCATCTTGTACATCAAATTTAGAGGATGCAGATGAAGCAGTATCTACAAGCCCCTCAAATAAAATCATTATGATGGAGAGTGAAGGCTGATCTGATTCCAGCAGAACACATGCCCATTAAGCCACTGTCTTTCTAGAACTGAATGACTTATGCAGCTAATGCCCCTAGCACAGAGCCCCTTAATCCTCATTAGTATACAATCTAGCGCACAGTCTGTATGCACTTTAATATGTTTTGAATTCTAAATCAGAACTCTGAGCACCATAGTTTCTGCAGTCTAATTCCTACTGCTATTCTCTCCCACACTCTCAGAAACATGGAAAAAGAGTAGAACTTGACTAACATGCAAGCTTTAGAGCTAGGAACTTACCATAAGATTCATCACTGTCAGATGACTTAATGCTGATCAGAATGTGCTGGTCCAGCAGATACTCTGGGTCTGAAATAATTGGTGTCAGCTGCAAGGACAAACCCACTGGAGTTAATACCCTAGAGAAAAAAGTCTAACATCCCTCCAGAAAAGTAGTGTCCATAACTTGTGCCAAGGTCCAAACCCAGTGTTACAGAATTCCTACTAATATTTAACCTACATTAGAAGCCTCTTCTGTTGTGTTTTAACTTGACAAGAAGAATAGCAGGCACATTATTGTAGTGTCTTTCCCCATTACCACCACCTGGGGGACTGGGATGCTCTATGGGGCAATGTCAAAAATTGTTCTACAGCACTTGATTGGAACACCATACAAGAAAACAAGCGCTGATGCAAGGACTGAAAAACAGCTATTTAACTAAGTGAGCAATATGCAAAGCTCTTCTCTGTGCCTGAATTAAAAAGGGACAATCAGACATTTCTCCTGTAGGATAGAGTAGAGCTTACAAGAGAAAATCAGATGGTATGTTTTAGGCAAGGGAGCATTATATGTAGGTGCAATTTCTAAAAGAAATAAATAAAATTAAATGAAAAATCTACACAGAAAAGAAACCCTACACATGCCAGGAATATGAGGAAAGCCTCAGTAGAAGCTTGGTACTACATATACATCAGAGAATCAATACAGGAGAGAAGCCTTACAAGTGCCCTGACTGGGAAATGCTACATAGTGAGCTCATCCCTTATTATGCACCAGAGAATCCACCACACAGTAAACTAGCCCTGTAAATGATGAACTATGGGGAAATCTCTAGTGTGACTCAACCATTTTACACAAAGAACCCAAATAACTCCCCATTCCCCCATAATTGTTTCAGCTATAGTTAGGAGGGAGGGGGAAACAAAAATTGGTCACCTACCTCGGTGAATTTGTTTCTCTTCTTTCCAACTGTCAGTGCTCCGCATGGGTATCTCTGTGGATGGCCGATAGGAGGCAGAAGAAGAAATTCTTCCTGTGCATGTGCGGAGCTGCCCTCTCCTCAGTCTGTAACCAAGCCGAGGAACGTCTCCACTTGCTGTAAAATCTCATGAATAAGTCAGTGTTCGCACCCTCCCGGGCCCGGGAATCGTTGGGTGCTACTTGCCTATTAGGCTAACTTATGAACTGAAAAACTTAATTAACTGAAGTCTCTAAACTGAACTCGAACTAGAGCAAAGGGTCTCCCGAGTACCCCCCTATCTTCCAGTGCTGTTTGACAGGGAGGGCTGGAGCAATGACAGTTGGAAAGAAGAGAAACAAATTCACCGAGGTAGGTGAACAATTTTTGTTTCTTCTTCTGTCCCCTGTCAGTGCTCCGCATGGGATGTACCCAAGCCCCAAACTAAGGGTGGGAGCAAACAGCCCTGGGAGACTCCAGAACTGCTTGCAAGACCCTCCTGCCAAACGCCACCTCAGTGGACCTAAACAAATCTAACTTTTAATGTTTAACAAAAGTGTGCAGGGAGGACCAAGTTGCCCCCCTGCAAATCTCCTCATAGGAGGCTCTCGACTTAAAGGCGTAGGAAGTTGCCGCACCTCTAACCGAGTGCGCCCAAATCTGTAAGGGGGGAATCTTATTCTTGGCCTTATAGGCCTCCACAATACACTGTTTGACCCATTTTGAGATAAGAGCCTTAGAGGCTTTCCTACCCGCGTAGGAAGGTCTGATGTTAATGAATAGGGCGGAGGAAGACCTGAGCCCTTGGGTCCGTTTCAAATACATTTTTAGAGCCCTCCTGACATCCAAGGTGTGCCATATCTTTTCCTTGGGATGGACGGGCTTGGGGCAGAAGGACGGAAGGATGAGCTCCTGGGCCCTATGAAACTGGGAATTCACCTTAGGGATGAATGCCTCATCGATCCTAAGGATTACTGATTGAGGCTTAAAGATGCAAAAATTAGAGTCCATGGACAATGCTCCCAGCTCCAATACCCTGCGAGCAGAAGTTACTGCCACCAGGAACACTACCTTAATAGTCAACATGTAAAGGGAGACATGCTGAAGAGGTTCGAAGGGAGCTCTAGTCAGGGCATCTAGGACTAAAGAAAGGCTCCAGGAAGGACACCTGTGGATGACTGGCGGAGAGATATTACGGGCGGCCCTGAGAAACTGTCTAATGTGTCTATGCGGGAACACCCTTCTGCAGGACATGGATTGAAGAACCGATGAGATGGCCACTGCTTGGCGAGCCAGGGTATTAGGTCTCAGTCCCTTCTCCAATCCGTTTTGCAAGAATTGGAGAATAGTTTGGACTCCAGCTTGAGCAGGGTCCAGACCCTTACGACCTGCCCAAACTGCAAACGTCTTCCAGGTGGCTGAGTACGACTTCCTGGTTGCTGGTCTTTTGGTCTGCTATAGGGTCGACAGTACTGCCTCTGAGTATCCCTGGGCCCTTAACGCTGCCCGTTCAAGAGCCAAGCTGTCAGATTGAACGATGGTACGTCGCTGCACCAGAGGGGACCTTGTATCAGCAAGTCCAGTCTTAATGGCAGCTGCATTGGCTGTTCCCAGCTCAGTTCCACCAGGTCGGAGAACCACGGTCTCCTTGGCCAGTACGGGGCCACTAATATCACTAGTGCCTTCTCTTTGATGATCTTGGCTATGGTCCTGGATATCAGGTGAAATGGCGGGAAAGCATACAGAAGCCCTGGTGGCCACTCGTGGTTGAGGGCGTCTCCTGCTTCTGCTGTTGCATCCGACCCTCTTGTCATGAACCTTTGTACCTGTCTGTTGGTTCTGTTTGCAAACAGGTCCATCACCGGGCGCCCAAAGCGTTCCACCAACAACTTGAATACCTCCGGGTGTAGTTGCCATTCGTGGGGGTCCAGTATCTGGCGACTCAACCAGTCTGCTTGTATATTTTCTGTTCCCTTTATGTGTAAGGCCCTCAAGGACTTCAGGTTGCGTTGAGCCCACGTAAACAACCTCACTGCTTCGCGCTGGAGTGCTGGCGCCCTGGACCCGCCCTGGTGATTGATATAAGCCTTTGCGGATATGTTGTTCGTGTAAATTAGCACATGTGTCTCGCCTACCAAGTGCTCGAGCTGCTGTAGTGCCAAACGTACTGCTTTCAGTTCGAGGACGTTGATGTTCTGTGTTTGATCCGTTGGTGACCATAGTCCCTGCACTGATGTGGTCCCCATCTGTGCCCCCCCATCCCGTCAGGCTGGCGTCCGTTGTCACTACTGAGCGGGATGGTTCTACTAGTGGCGTGCCTGCTTTGAAGGTGTTTGCGCCTAACCACCAGGACATCGATCTTACAAAGCCGTTTGGTATTTTGACCCAGGGGTTGAGCCCTCTCGTGAGCTCTACTTGCATAGGCCTGAGAAAGTGCTGCAAGGGGCGAAGATGAAAACGTGCCCACTGGACCTGCCTGGTGCAAGAGACCAACAGGCCGAGAAGCTGTGCCAGGAACTTCAGTCTGGCTCTCGGGCGGTGGTGTAGCTGTTGTATCAGCGACCTGATGCGCTGTTGTCTGTGCAGGGGAATGTACGCGGCTCCTGAGATTGTATCGATTAGGACTCCCAGGTGTTCCATCTCGCGTGATGGGGCAAGTTGACTCTTTTCCTTGTTGATGAGAAAAACCATGTTCCCCCAGATATAGCATCGCCCTGTTGAGGTCTGCTACAATCTTTTCCTTTGACTGCGCCCGGATCAGTAGATCGTCCAGGTAGGAGTAGATGTGAATCCCCTCTCTCCTGAGGTTGACTGTCAGGGGGACCAGGATCTTGGTAAAGGTCCTCGGAGCTGAGGAAAGGCCGAATGGTAGGGCTCTGAATTGGTGGTGGGCTCCCTGGTATGAGAATCGAAGCCACTGACAGTGCGGTTCCCATATCGGGACGTGAAGGTATGCGTCCCTGAGATCCAGGGAGGCAAGCCAGTCCCCATTCCTGATGGCTTGACAGATGGTGGAGACTGTCTCCATCTTGAAGCATTGATAACGCACAACCTTGTTCAATGACTTTAAGTCCAGCACCACTCTCCACACACCGTTCTTCTTGGGGACGAGGAAGAGGATGGAGTAAAGGCCCAGCCCCCTCTGTTCTGGGGGTACCTGTTCTATGGCTCTGATGCGCGTGAGTCTCTGGATCTCGTCCAGTATTGCCAAGTGCTTCTGGTGGTCTTTTGAAGTGGGTGAGGGTATGAAGCTGTGTCTCGGAGTGCCCTTTAGTTCTATGGCATACCCTCAAGTGACACAGTCCAATACCCAGGCGTCTGAAATGGACTGAGCCCAGTCGGCTGAGAAATACTGTAGCCTTCCCCCCACCTCTGAGCTTGCCGCATAGTCATGCGTCATTTTTTCTCTGCGCTTGGGGAAAACCTCTGGAGCGTTGCTTGTCCTGCCTGGGGCCCTGCCCTCTATTTCCTCTACGGGAGTAAAACCGGTTTGCCTGGTCATATCTATTTGGCCCTTGCCGCCTGAACATACCAAATCCGAAGCCATAGCCATAGCCCCCTCTGGGTCTGTACCCGGGGGCACGAAAAAAATTCTTCCTGACCCCAACCTGTTGAAGGTTTTTCTGTTTCTTTTTGTCATTGGCATCTGCAAGGACTGTATCAAGCCAGACGCCAAAGAGCTTGAACCCCTTGTATGGAGCGGCCGAAAGCAGATTTTTCGCTGTGGCATCTCCCTGCCACGATCTGAGCCACACTTTGCGTCTGGCCGAGACCGAGGAGGCCACAGCCCTCGCAGACCAAATCATGGAGTCCATGGTCACGTCTGCCAGAAACGCCATGGCCAGGTTAATCTGGGCTGCCAGGATCTGTGCTCGTGTGTCAGAAATAGTGGGGTTCTGAGCCTCCTTGGTCCAAGCCAGCAGGGCCCTCACTACGTATGAGGAAACTAAACTGACCCTCATGGAGGAGGCAGAGTACTCTAAGCCTCTCCTGATGGATGATTCGACCCCCCCTGTCGGTGACATCCTTGGGGAAGCAGTCCCCCTCAGTGGGGAAGACTGTTTGTTTGGCGAGAGATACGGCCGCTGCATCCACTTTGGGGTTCTTTAGCAGTGGATCCTTCTTACGAGAGAGAGAATAAAGCGATGACTGGGTTTTATTCATTTGCTTATTCTTCTCAGGGTGCTTCCACTCCTCCAAAATTAATTTCTCGAAGGCCTTGTCTAGGGGCACCTCCATCTCTCTCCCGTGCACGGAGGGAAGATAGTCTCTCTCCTCATCCTCCTGCGAGTCAGAGGAGGCCTCTTTTGGGTGTTTTTCCACAAGCTGGAGTTTTTTAATGACCTGAGCCATAAATTCAGATCTGAATGACAAGGGAAACTGTCTATCCTTGTCCCTTGGGTCCAGAATGTCCAGGTGCCCGGCCTGGTCAATGTCTTCCCAATCTGGATTAGAGTCGAGATCAGAGTCAGACCCCAAGAATGATGAGGAGTGTTCCCTGGAACGCTTGGGGTGTGATTCTCCCCCACTCTCCTCAGGAGACTGACAAGGGGAGCTCAGGCACTTGCTGTAGGCGCCCCCTAGTGGGCGCTTGCTCTTCTTGGTAGCCTTGCGTGAGGCTTTTCCCGCCCCCTGATTACTGAGGGGGTGGGGGAGGGGGAAACCTGACCCTGTAATGCCCACAGCTTGTCCAGAGACTTCTGGATCCTATCCATAGATAGGGCAAGTAAGGCTATATCTGCTGGGGGAGCCCCCTGGTCTGAGGCAGGGGGAGCCTCCGCACTGTTCAAGCCCTCCATTTGTTCCCTCGGGATGAAGAGGGGAATGGAGGAGGTGCAGGGTAAAGGCTGGCAAAAAAGGCGGGCTCGGGCTTAAAAAGGCGGGCTCGGGCTAGCTGCGGGCCGGGGCCCTGAACACCCCGCAGGTTCTGAGGGGATTCGGCTGATTGCCTACTCACAGTTACAGTTACTGGCTCCCGGGTGGCAGCGCGGTCGCCAGTGGACTAATTGTGGGGCTTGAGCTCCGAGGGCGCCTTGAGACGCTGCGTTGCTTAATGGCCCCTGCGGCGTTTCTAGGCTCCCGGGCGCTTTGCGCGGCAGCCGGAGCCTGTCAGTCTGCGAGACAACCCCCTTCTTCTTTCTGTATTTTCCTTTTTTTTTTTTTTTTAAAAGTCCGGCGAGTTGGTGGGGGGGAAGAGGGAGGGGCGAGGAGGGGAAGACCGCTCCGCTGCCCTGTCTCTCAGGTTCCCAGGCGCTTTGCGTGGCAACCTGGAGGCCAACGAGGGATCCCTTGGTTGAAAACAAACACCCCGCCGGCCCTCGCCCGAAGTCGGATCCTGGGCGGACAGTTGATTTTCTCTGTTTCCTTTATCTCTGTAAGAGAAGCTGCGTTGACCTCCCAACGGCCGAAGGCAGAAGATAGGACTGAGGAGAGGGCAGCTCCGCACATGCGCAGGAAGAATTTCTTCTTCTGCCTCCTATCGGCCATCCGCAGAGCTACCCATGCGGAGCACTGACAGGGGACAGAAGGAGAAATGAATGGTAGAGTTCACTTGAGAGGAGGCATGGAGCACAACAGTTTGGAAAACACTAGAGTAGATCTAAAGCTTACAATGAGCCACATTGGTATGCTAGACCACTCCAGTGAACAGACATTTAACAAAACAAATATTTAACAAAATATGGGCAGTATACAGAGTACTTCTCTAGGGCACAGCTTAGCAAACTGTGGGTCAGAACTCTGGTGCAGTCACGCCATCTGCAGATGGAGTCACAATCCTGACTGATATTTGGTATACTTTTCATGGCTTTGTGGCTGCCTGGGCTCATGGGACTATGTTTGACTCAAAATGAAGTCACAAGCAAAAAGTTTGAGAACTGCTGCTATAGGAGCTGAATTAAAAGAGCAAACTATAGTTGCTTCTGCAACTCGAGCTGAAGAGCTTTGTAAAGGAAATCCAAAGTTTAGGAGTTACATCTGATTTATGTGATGGGGATGTTATATGGGTGTGATTAATTTGCTTTTTCAAAAGGTTTGGTTTATTAAGATCTTTGGCTGTTTTTAAATGAACAAGGGTGTGGGGGTTGGGCCTTTGACTGCTGAGTGGCATAGCTGTCAGGTGGAGTGAGTGGGGAGTGATTCTAATGGGCAGCTCCCAGCATGGGTGGCTCCCTCAGCAGCCACCTCACACTCCCCTGCCATGGGCGGGGGGGGGGGGGGGGGGGGGGGGGGGAAGGGGAGGGGAAGTGCGCTGGGCTGGCCTTTGAAATGGACATGTCCCAGTCATGAATTCTGGACACCCAAGCTCCCAAACACTTGTGGCACTTGTGATTTGCAAAGACCGTGGCCCCTGCCCACAGTGCCTCTAAGCAGGGTATCTGTGTGCTGGCATGGTTGGTTGCCCCAGACCAGTTTATATGGTCCAGGGATGCATGGGCACCCATTGCCATGGACCTTTTTGGTTTACCCTGCATGGTGCACTCTTCGGGGTATTTGTCCTCTGAGTAGCCATGAGTGGGTGCTGCATGGCTCATGGGAGTACATATCCCCCCATTCTGCCTTCAGACAGGCAGTTGGATGAGTGGTTACTGGGTGGCCAGGCTTGGTAGCATCTCATCTAAAAACACCCTTTCTTTCAACATCTGCCTCAAATGTAGACAAAGCTATTTTAAGACTGAAACTTACACAAATCAGCACACATACATTTATGGAAATTAAGATTAATATTTTAGCTCCCAATACTATGGAGAGCATTTTTGCATTGGCTGAACTGTGAAGGGCAGACTTGATTGTAAGAGCATTTTGCATGATTTGATCATGGGCTTATTTTTACATTAATTGAATCTGAGGGCAGGGTTTCTGAGGGTCAGAGAATATGGCTTCTCTTCTCTTCAGCTATTTTAATAAGCTTTGTTAAAAAGTCACCTGTTAATGACAAAAAACGTAAAGTAGCAGCTACTGCTGAAAGCAATTTTTCTTTTCACACTGTTTGTCATAAGATTTAAGAAGGAAAGATTACAGAATCCACACAAACCTGGCTAGCAGACACTAGGCTGCCAGAAGCTCCACATACTATTGGGCTATCAGGCAATGGGCTATGAGAGAATCCACATAAGAGAAGCCCTACAGGTGCCCACCATGTAGAAAAGACCCAGAAGTTGCTTGAGTAAGTCAAGCAGTAAAGCTTTGTAAAGGAAATACAAAGCACAAGGGTTAATGTCTTGCTTATTTGTTTTTCCCTTGTTTTTTCTCCAACCTAGCCTCAAAGTTTGGCAATGGGCTATTTTAAACATGCAGAAATTGCATAAATGAACATACATGTTTTTGTACAACTGGCAGGGGCATCCCACTCTGAGGTTTTCAAAATCTGTTAACCTTAGCTCTGTAATTTAACTTTACTTTTGTACTGGTTCTCAGGAAAAACAATGGGAAAACACTTTCCTTTATGCTGTTTGCCAAAAACGTTTCATCTGCTTTTCAAAACGTAACCTAGCACTTGATTCTAAATTTTAGATGAACAACAGAAGTGTTTACTGTTAATCAAAACTACAGATGGGAAGAGTTCTCCAAAATGGGTAGGGAATTTTTTTTATTTTTTTTTAAAGATTACCTTAGGCAGGGTCTCAGGAAACCTCACCACTAGTTCTCCTTCATTTCCTTCCTCATTTTCACCCTCTTGGCTCTTCACAAAGCCTGCAAGAATGTCAGAGAAAAAAACACAACAACATTGCCAACCAGGAAACGGACACACACAGAACTTGGCAGCAAAGTTTGCTTCAGACATTGGGTATTACTATTTCTATACGTGATGGCTCAGTGAGCCGCCGTGCTTAAACCCACCCCAGGGAGAGCCCCCTCACCCCAGGCAGGGGTCTGCCCAACTCCTGAACATACATTCTGGCAGCTGGGGCTAGGAAAGGGGTGGGGAGAGGGCAGGGACATGCGGACGTGGGTTCAAACAGCCCTGCACTCCTCAGCATGGCCCCACCTCCTCCCTGACGGGCAGGTGCAGCAGCCTAAGAGGCTGCCATGCCCACCTGGAACTGCTCTGGCCACGGGCCAGGGTTAGGTGGAGCGAGCCTTCAGATGTGATGGTCTACTCTACCACAGTCCGGGGACGCCTACCCCAGACCATGACAGGGCTTAACAGGGGGTGTGCACTGGCTAGGAGCCCAGCACACATCCCGTGTTAGCCCTGTCACAGTCCAGGGTTACTTCTGCTCCCGCCTGTAGTAAACATCTGGCGGGGCAGGAGCAGACGTGTCACCCCGATCCATGGCCACGGGTCAGGGTGTCACGTCTGAAAATACCCTCTGAGTCCTGAGACATTACATCCAGAGGGCACCTGCAATTCTTTCCCACTCTGGACATATGATTTTAAGCATGCTGGGATGTTTTTAAACATACTCTGGACATTCTTTCCCACTCTGGACATACGATTTTAAGCATGCTGGGATGTTTTTAAAAACTGAACCTTGAGTAACTGTTTACATAGTAAATCTGCTAGTGTCCTTCCTGTGCAATCATTTAATGATTTCATTTTACAATTATACATGGGATTGAGAGACTCAGTGCACACACTGACAGGAGGATAAGGAGAACATGACAGCTCTTCCTACGCCACTCAAGCTAGCACATTTTTTGCAAATCTAATTTAAGACTCCTAATACACGGTTTCCATAGAAATTTATGCAAATTTCTGTACAGCCAAAAAAAATACTCTTATAGAACTGTCTTTAACACAACTCTCTGAAATGTGGCTAATGTGATGAAGAGAACTGTAGAGGCAGTGTCCTAGTTACAGGGTTGGTCCTCTGATAGGGGACAGCATAATGAAACACAGCAGGAGCATGTAGTCTCATATTACATAAACAGCTCAGACTCAGCTCCGTTATACAAGAACAGAGTGATAATTTGCAGCCCTGCTATACATTCCTGTTTACAGAATAATCTCAATGGAGTGCCGTTCATTTTAATGTTGAAATCTCAGGAGCTAAACAACTTTTGTTGTGAGTAGTGCAGTGCTCATTCTTTATTTGGAAAACACCTGATCATCCGCAGCAGGCATGATTGGAAATTTAATCAAGGAAGTGTTTGCCAAGCAAAGATTTTTCTGCATGAGAACAAGAAAAAAACAACACAAATCTCTCTAAGAGATAAGCAGAATAAAACAGAATAATTAGCACAAGATAAGCTTCGTCTATAATAAAAAGACATTACTATTGGTAATTGGCTGTTTTCAGATTTTGGTATCAACCATACTGGGCGATATACAAATTTCAATATTCCAGGGGTGGTCAAAGTTCCCAACCCCAAGAGCTGCATCCCAAAAATTTTCATATGTCCGAGAGTCACAAGACACACACAAGCTTCCTCTGCTTTGTGTTTGGCTTGCAGAGCCTATGGGTATTTTCAGATGTTACGAGATCACAGTCAACCACGGTCAATTCCCAATGGTGGCTGTGATTCCGGAACGTCTGTTGGGGGGGACGGATGTTCCCCCCCAGATGTTACCACAGCGTGGAATTACATTCACCACGCGAGCGGCCGAAGTGGCGGGGCCGGAGGCCGTCGCGTGTTGAATGCAATTCCACGCCGGGGTGAACCCCGGCGTCACGTCTGGTCGGGCGCCATGGCCCGGGATCACCGGCGGGATCCCGGGCCATGGCGAATCCGGCCCGACGCAGCGGCCTCATTGGCCCCGCCGCCTGCCCGTCTCCCCAGAGGGCGGGCAGCGGGGCACGTGGAGGGGGTGGGGCCGTGCGGCCGCACGTTGCACCGCGCGGCCCTGCCCCCTCCCATATTCCCCGCCGGGATCCCCCCCGGCACGTCTGATACGGTGTGACGGGGTCATCCCGATGGGGAATGGATAGGGTGTTTTCGGTATGGGGCCAATGGGCCCCGTAACGTCTGAAAACACCCAATGTTCTCCAGTCTTGACTGCTGAGATTCTGATGAACAGCTGCAGTGGTGGCTTGTGGGCAGAGGGGGCAGTTGGTGGGGCCACATAATGGCAAGCAAGACACCCCAGGATCCACCCCAAATAGTATAAACACATAGAATTAACAAGTTAAGTACACAGAATTAACAAATTTAACCCAAGCAAAGGGGAGGAAAGGCAGGGAGTGTTGGGGGCAGCTGGGGCATGGTCAGCTTTCACGGTGAGTCCTTGCAGGATTGGGGTGAGTGGGAGCAATACTTCAGAGTCCAGAGCAAGCAGGAATCAGGCCAGGAAAATCAGGCCAGGAGGACAGTATCATGCAAGGGTGAAGCAAGCGGAGGTCGAAGATGAAGCAAAAATCAAGCCAAGAGATCCATCCAAAGGGCAAGGAGACAGAGAGAGAGGGAGCAGATGCACAGGTAGGGGCTAGGTAGGTCGTGGCTGGAGGTTGCCAGGATTGCAACAATGTGGCCACTAGGCACTGAGCTGCTCTGAGAAGCCTAGGGCAGGGTCTGGCTTCTAAAGCCAGCTAAGTGTCCCCAGGACCAATGGGAGAACAGCTTAGTTCCCGGTACCTCAGTTGGGCCCAGGTGCTAGTGATAATAGCACTGGTCTGGTGAGGTGAGAGCTTGTGGGATCAGTGTAAAGAGGAGCCCTAACAGATACAATGAGAGGCTTGCTAACAGGCAGGCCAGGAGGTGGCACAGGGGAAAAACCCTGCCACTCAACCCAGTAGCCAATGGTTCAAGACCAGGCCCTAACAGGAAGAAGGGAAGGTGTAGAAACAGGGTGGTGGGATGAATGTAAGTTGGGGAACATAACCTCTTACTGTCCAGAGCTGGGAGTGAACAGTAGGAAATGGATCACCACATTGTGACCTGTTGGGTACTTCTTTCAAGTGACCGAGATTGCCCACTGTCAGAGACAAGTGCTGCACTCAGTGGATAGGGCTGCCACCTTAGGTATGTTTTTCCAGGTCACTTATGAAAAATACATGTTTCCATCTATGTATATTTTTCCAGGCCACATATGAAAAATACAAGTTGCAGGGCCTGCATTGGCATCTATGGTACCAATGCAGGCCTTGCAACATGTATTCTTCATAAGTGGCCTGAAAAAATATACACAGGTGGAAAATGCGTTTTTCATAAGTGGCCTGGAAAAATATACCTAAGGTGGCAAGTTGGCAACCCTATCAATGGACCACTGGTCTGACCCAGTAGGGTAGTTCTTATGTTCTTAAAAAATGGGGGGTTAGAAGGGGGAAGGCTGGGAAAGAGGACTCACCAGCACAATAGCTGGCTCCTTCTGATTCTGGCAGCCATCTTGGTTCTTTGGAAAGGGAGGAAGGCATGGCTTCCTGGCAGCAGCCAAGACGACATCATGCCCCTTCTTCTCCATGGATTTCTGGCTGTCAGGCTATTGGCCTCAGGGCACTGTGAATCAATGCTTCAAGGCCATGCTGATTGGCAAGCTCTCTGCATTGGAAGCCCCTTTTATTGTGCCTGTGCCCTTGGAGTGGTCAGCGCAGCCACCCCAGGGGCACAGATGCATTAAAAGAAGTAACTAGCGCTGACTCTCCCTCCATCCCCTTGCACAACTTGCAGCTGGGCTAGCTTTGTGCATGTGCTAGCTGGTGCCACTGAGGTAGCAGCATCCAGCTCAGCTGTGAATTGGGAGAGGAGGGAGGCAGAGAGACTGGGAGGCAGGGCAGAGTCCTACCACCCCTCCCTATGGGCTGCTCCTGAGCAGCTGCAATTCAGCCACTGAGACTTGGATGCGATGAAGTAAGACACAGGACCATTAAGGCAGTGCAGGGCCTGGTCGAGAGACAGACTTGAACAGTCCATGAGCTGCACACAGATCCTGATCCACGGTTTGCCCACCGCTGCAATATACCCTTCTGACAGCTGCCATCATGCAAATACCCTACACAGTCACTGAAAAGCAAGTTCAACAAATAAGCATAGATCAATCTATACAAATAATGGAAAGAGCAGGGGAAACAGTACTTTCTAGGCAGCTTGAGTGGAACTCAATGTAGAATTGTGTCTGAGACTTTGTCTTGAGTGTGGCATAGCAGTGCAGAAACTCTATCTGCCCTGGAGTATCCGTGTACTTAGAATCTAGGAAAGGAAAGAACAACTATTCAGTTCTGGAAGAACATTAAAGATGGAACATTTTTTCAATAAGGCTCTCAAAAAACGTAGGTGTTTCTTTCAGGGCTACAACATGTCTCACATTATATAAACAAATGGGACTGTCTCAGAGGGTTGTGGGCCCGACGCATGATGGAGGACATACCCTTGACCTAATATTCTGCACTGGCCTTGAGGTGGGGGATCTGGTGGTGGGGGATGTTTTAACTATGCCCATGTCATGGACGGATCATTATCTCCTCCGGACGAGTCTCCTGGCACATGTCTGCCCCCAGAGAGGTGTAGGACCAGTTCAGTTGGTCTGCCCCCGGAGACTTATGAAACCAGAAAGGTTCTGGATTGCCCATGGGAAATTACCTCCCAATCTTGATGACCGTTCGCTCGATGACCTCATTGTCCTCTGGAACAGCTTGTTGACTGAGGCCATTGACCGAACGGCTCCCAGGAGTCTGCTTTCAGAATGCCGACGTCACAGGCACCCTTGGTTTACAGAGGACCTGCGCCAGATGAAGCAAGAAGGATGGCGGTTGGAGCAACGGTGGCGCCAGACTCACGCTGAAGTTGACCGATTGCAGCATAAAGCTAGTTTGAAAGCTTATGCTGTAGCGGTGCAGGCAGCAAAGAGAGTTTTTAACGGAGACGGGTCACCGCGAGCAAATTACACTAGTGCTCCATTCTCTGCACTGGCTGCCTATTATCTTCTGGGCCCAATTCAAGGTGCTGGTAATGACCTATAAAGCCCTAAACAGCCTGGGCCCTGCCTACCTGCGGAACCGCCTCATGCCCCGGGTTGTATCACGGCCCCTGCGGTCGACCAGGAACGTCCGACTCAAAGTCCCCTGGGTGGCGACTATGGGGAGGGTGTTCTCGGTGGCCACTGTGGAATTCCCTCCCGATGGAGGCCCCCCCTGGCCCCAGACCTCCCCTCTTTACAAAGACAGTGTAACACACCTGGCTGTTCTGCCGGGCCTTTGGAGAGGGAGATGGGGAGGGTGGGGGGTTCTGCCCTTTTGATACATTTTAGTATATTAATGAATTTTTACACTGTATATTATTTGCTTGTTGTTTTATTAGTATTATTATATGTTTATGTTTGTGAGCCGCCCCGAGCTGCTCTGTGAGCAGGAGGGTGCGGGGTAGAAAAAAACTGAATACATAAATAAATATAAATGAAACTTTTGCCCCCACTGCCTTCACTAACCGTTCTTGGAGACAAACTGTGAAGTAACTGCAACTTCAAATGTAGCAAAGACAGGGCTGTGGTCACTTGTCATGATGTCACTGGTGCAACCTGACAATGAGGGATGAAAGACAGTGATTACCATGGGCAGCTATTCTTAACCCCTGCCCCCCAAATGAGCATAGTATAGCCATCTTTCCAGAAAAATACAACTGTGCTATTGTGGTAACTCTCTAATTTATGATGTTTCAAAGGAACCTCTAACCTTGGTATCTAATCTTCAAACAGTTTCATGAAATATACACCAATTGGGCACTGACTGTGCAGAGCTAGCATCATTAAGTAGCCTAGCAGATAAGATGTTGGCAGGCCTAAAGAGAAGGGCTTGGGGAGTGTGTGTGTGTGTACAATTGTACCAGGCCCTCAAGCTCAGAGAACCCCAAAACTACAAGAATACTCTTTTCTGAAGTAAAGTTTGACCAAAGGGCGACACCAAAGGGTGCTGACCATTGGTGGCCAGTATGACCACAGCAAAAGAGCTTTATTGCCTGGGATGAGTGCTGACAACAGCTGTCCTTATTTAATGGTCTCTGTTAGAATCCATCCTTTCCATTTGTGTTCTATGGGCATATGCTAGGACTTAAGAGAAAGCTAAATGGGGGGAGGATGGAAGGGCGAGTTTGTGAGGGATGGGAGGGAAAGGGGTGGTGTGGGTGGGAAGACTAGAGGGAGACTCCTTTGTGCGATAGATGGATGGTGAGCAGGAGTATGGTGGGAAGCTTTTGGGGCTAGTCATGATCCCTCTGTGAAGGGAGGACTAGGACGCTATGCTTGAAGAAAGGGCTGCTCCATGTGAGAGATGGAGGAGTGGGACTGAGTGAGATGGGATGGTTGGTAATGGAATTTTTAAAATATGTATTTTAATTGATTTTTTGCTAATGATTATATTGTACTTCAGTTGTAAGCTGCTCTGAGCCCCATGTAAATGTAAAATACACTGAGCTATTGGGAGAGGACTGCTTCTAGCACTTATGTAAGTAAAGGATCAGTCTTGTCAGAAATTGGCATTGCCAGCCTCTACGAGATGGCTGGAGTGGGGGAGGGGTGGAATGGCCTCCTGCTACCAGAGTGTTCCAGGGCCACAAATTTCTCTCAGTGGCCCTGCGTGTTGGACTTGTACCTGGGAAACCAGGGTCCAAATTCTCTCTTCCTGGGTGGCCTTGGGCAAGTCACTAGCTCTCAGTCCCCCATCTATAAAATGGGAATAATAATGACCTACTTCACAGGGCCATTGTGAGGATGAACTAGATAAGGCTGTAAAGCATTCTGAACACTTAAAGTCATATACAAACATCATCATCATCATCATCATCATCATCAGCAGCAGCAGCAGCAGCAGCAACAATTCAGTTTAATTGTCACTGTTAGACTTTCCCAGTAGCTAAGTAAATTTGAGCATCTACTTCTGGATTAGTTTACAGCATAAGCACTATGCACAGAGTGCGGATTTTATAAGAAGGAAAACAGCTCAGTTATTTCCTCAATTACAAAATGATCCTTAGCAATACTGGAGAATCTGAACAGATCTTCAGCTTGCTAATAGTTGAAGATGTTACATGAAGGACAGGGGTATTGGCTTGATGCTTTGAATTCTAGGCTTAACATGGGGGTGAGATGTTCCAAAGAAGCATCATTTAACCAAAGCCAAACAATAACATTAGATTACCAATTTGTAGAACACCCTAATTGTCAGACCAGCCCAATCTGTCCTTCAATATTTCTAAACATGCCACTCTTAATAACAACTTAGTACTGTACTGGGATATTTGTACCTATTTCTCATCCATGAGAGTCCCTGTGTCCAATGTCTGTTTTTAAAGGGATGCCCTTTATACTTCCCTTCAGTGGCATGATGCATACTGAATCTACTCTAGACAAGAAAGGCTGAAACACAGATCTCGATGCAGCCCATCAGCTCTGATCATCATCCAGCAGTGGGGGGTCAAGAGTGACATAGAAAACTCTCATCCTTTAACACAAAAGATGCAGGAACTAGTTTTACCAAGTGGAAACATGACACTGGGCTTTTTTTAATTGAGACATCCCCAAGCATGGACACCCTCTGTCCACATGGGGGAGAGCTTGTCTGAAGTTGGTGCATGGGGGGGTGCACTCCTGTGACCCACTCACCACCCACCCACTCCATGCATGGGGCACTCCAGAAAAATCAGGAGTGTCCCATGCAGGGAGGGGTGGCCATGTGATGGGTGATGGTTTGACGTGCTCCCCCAAGCAGGATGCACCTGCCCCATGCACGGACCACAGACCCCCGTCTCATTTAAAAACACCCACTCTGCCACTTGATCACAGGACTGGTTGAGAGAGGATCTGGGCCTGAAACCCACAGTGACTCCAAGACAGTATCTTACACTGCAGAGTCACTGCAGCATGAACAACTGGCCTTGCTGTTCTGTTCTAGGCTGTAGCCGCTCCAAGCTGCCTGTGGCAGGAGGTGGCATTGTATAAATTCTTAAAATAAAAAATAAATAAAATAGGCAAAGATATAGCTAGGTTTCCCCTTTATAAGGCTGCCCAGCTCCCATAAGAAGCTGAGCAGAGCAATAGGTCACTTCTTGTCTAGGTTCAGCCTGTGATCCAGCTCTTCAGTGTTCCTGTTTTGATCCTGACCCTGCACTGTTCTGAGTGCTTCCTCAGATTTGGACCCCTGACTGTCTTGGATTAAGAGTGTAGATTAGCCTCTGGTTGTAGCTGGCACACCTGACTGGCAGCTTCCTGTCCTGGCTTTGTGCCACTGCACTTGGGTCTGATCTTGTGAACACTTACAGGTGTTAGGGCCCCGACACTGGCCTTGCTTCTTCTCTAACCATTTTCAGGGCAGCTTGTAAAATGTGCCAGACTGAAGAGTAAGACACTAGAAAAGGAGTTGTCCTGGTTGTCCACAGAAGAAGCACAACATTGACAGCAAATGGTAAGCTCAACCACAGAAATCTCCAGCTGGAACTAATCAGTTTATCTTCATTAACTTAACTTCAATGGAGTGATGCCGATTTACTCTATCTGGAAACCTACTAGAGTTACCCGCTGACAGCTTGTTCCAAACTTGATGTAACAGGCCTACTCATTAGAAGAAGAAGGGTAGTTTGATCTCTGATAGGGATGGGCGAATGCGGTTCGGAAGTTAGGAGCGAACTCGACCAGTTCGGTTGACCGAATCGAACTTCCGATCCGAACCGAATTTCTGAACTCAGTTCTGTTCACCCATCCCTAATCTCTGACCTAAACCATTCAGCCTGCAATTCCTGTGACTGGCAGTGGAGGTGGTGTTTTCCCTCCAGCTTGTGTGCCTCAATGATGAACTTGATCAGGGTGGGGAATCTGTCCTCCCACATGGGCCATATGCCCACTAACCCAAAGCTCCCTGGGCTGGATTGTCCCACTGCGGTGTTAGGGGTAAGGGAGTGAATGGGGCTGCATCAGGAGTGTTCTGGGATGGGATTCCCCTCCCCCCCACCCCACGTGTCTTGTGAGGGGACCTCTGGAGCATACTGTGGGTGGGGAGGGGCCATGCAGGGAGCACTCCGTGGCAGCACCATTCTGGGCTGGTGTGCTCCCCACTAGCACACCCAGAGGCTTCTCTCTTCCTTGACTTTTGCCTGCAGGCCACCGGATAATGGATGCCAAGCTGCAGGCAATGCATTTTTGGGGGAGCCTTTGGGGCTAGATAGTGGGGCGCTGCAGTCCAGAAGTGGACTGTATGCTGGAGTTTCCCCACTCCTGATGTAAGACAACCAATTCATTTCTCATGATTGTACTCTTTTTGAGTGGAATCCCCCACTGTGAATTAGCCTACCCAGGCATTGAACCATAACTCTGTAGCATCAAACAGGCTGGAGATCCTGAAGATAGGTGCATTGGAAAAACTGAACCCTCATTGCTTAGGAAATAAGGCCACACGGGGTGTCCGAATGAGCCCTATGGTGTAGTGCAAAGCTGTAGAAACAGATAGTCAAGCCAGAGAATCAAATCGTTTTCAAGCTCTTTGTAGGGTCATAAGCATAGAAATTCAGCTCCAACTGTAACAGTTTATCATCATGTTCCTCCTGAGCCAAGAGCTTGGCAGTGCATGGCGATCCTACAGACTCTATTCTGAATCATTTCCGTTTCAGAGTGATTGCACTGCTAGCTTCAATCTGTTCTCTACCCACCATAGGACTGACACACCACATGCACCAGGGGGTATGATTTCCAGAGCACTCGATCACACCAGGATGGCAGATTGTACTTCATCTGCAAAGCAAAGGACACTGGATGTCAAGAAGGGGGGAAACAACAGTCTCATCAGAAGAGCAAAAGGTTCTCTCACTAAATGGCTGTAGGCTCACTCCCAATTCCTTCTGTTCACTGCTTCCTCCTAGAGATGGAGTCTCCTTTCTAAGACATTACACACTTTAATCCTAATTTGTGTGTGGAATGGAGAGATTTGAGGGCATTCTGCTTCCCATCCTAGCAAATATATATTTTAAGAAGAGAGGGGTATATATTAGTCATCATGACATACTCCTGTTGCCTTCTGCTTGGTGTAGACATAGTTCTCCCGTGTGTGCCTTTCAAAGCGATAGGTAGGAGCAAAAGTTATTTCCTCTTCCTCTGAAATAGAAAGACAGTTGGTTATTATTCTAGCTGTGAGCACTCAAGGACAAGATATTTGAAAAAGATGTATCTTTTTCCTCCCCTCATAGAGCGTCATCCAGCGGCCACAGGAAGATGGGGAAAAGGACAAGAATTTGCTGTTCCCAGACAGAAGAACACAATTAAAAATCTTACCAAATTGTAGAAACACCTTTTGCTCTTTCCTCTCCATGAGGAGCTGGTCTGAACTCAGCAGCTCTGTGTACTGCTGCTGTTTGATTTTCTGAATAATATTCTCTGCTTCCTGACAATGAACAAACATCAAAATAGCAGATTTGTACTCTCCCCTTCTTCATACATGCTTCTTTGTTAGGAGGCAGACTAACACATAAATCCATCTAACGTGCCTCCCAAGTCGCATACACCTCCAATACTGGGTAGGACATGTGCCTGGCATTGCTGTAACACTGGACATCTGTCCACTAACACCATGCAGAAAAATATGCACAAACCCCTCATTCATATCAGCACCAGGTGTTCCTGCATCACCATACCTCCTGTCCGCTGCGCCCTCTCTAAGTTTTTCTAAAATTGTCCATCTCCAAGGTATCTGGTGCCAGTTCTGACAAGTTCTGGACCATGTTCACAGCTACTCTAGAGTGTAGGTGCAGTGTTGGTCCCACATAGGAGAGACAAGAGTCAATAGTTTATATGCTCCCTCTTATGAACCAGTTTCTGTTGGTGAATGCATACAAGCTTTCCATGCTAGAGGAAGAGCTCTTTGAAGCTACAAAACTTGTATATTCTCACCAAAAGAAGGTGGTCCAAAGTTAGCTCTGTACTAACTATCAGAGAAGTAATCTTTTAGCAGATACACATAGGCATTCTCTTTTGTTGGCAGCAAGATTGATGAAGCTTTGGAACTGGCTGTTATTGGTGAGAACAGGTGAAGGAGGGGTATATCAAATAGCATCATTAGGATGTTCATAGGTCATAAAATGTGGCAAGGAGATAGGATGATGACTGTAAACCATAGATACATGCACATTGTCCGCACACTTTCTCCTTTAGCCTCCATTGTCTTACTCTTACGTGTTATGTTTTGACTTCCTTTCCTACCTATTTCATGTTATTCTACACCAGCGACTATCTTTTTAACTGAATAAAATGCTCTTTAATAAATGCTCTTATAACTATGAAACACAAAGTAGTTCAGATGATCTGTTGTTGAGAGTATACACACACACACACACACACACGGGGCCCTTTCTGAAAGCTTGCGTACTCTCACCAACAGGAGCTGGTCCAAACCATCAGAACTACTTTGTCTTGATCTATTACTTTTGCGATAAACATGGCAACCACACTCTCCCTCTAGCTTATAATATGGAAACTACATTAAATCACTCTCTTGTTAGTTCTCACAACATGAGGAGAGGCAGGCACATCAGCATTATGCCCATTTTTACAGATGGGAAGCGGAAGCTGAGAGATAAGTGGCCTGCCCAAAGATACCCAGTGAGCCAATGGACAAGCTGGAACTTAACCTAGTGACACCAGCTTCAAATCCTATGTTCGGTTGTCTGGACCACTATGGTTCTATCTTCCACTTGGGAGATTCTCATCTATGCTTTTCTGACCCCTGCATACCCAAGAGAGATTGCTAACCATTGGGGACAGCTCCAAGCGGTAGTTGAGGTCTCCTAGCCAGAAGAGATGAGTGAAACGGTGAGTGATGTTAAATGGAGACAGTTTCTTATCTCCCAGGGTCAGGAAGCGCAGGATACTCATGTAGTTCTGGTTTCGCCTAACAAACCAAGAGAAGGCAGTTTGACATGCTGTTTTACTATAGAATCATACGCTTGAGAGAGACCTCAAAGGTCAGATAGTTCAGCCCCTGCTCCAAGGCAGGATTTCCTCTGCCAGTAGTATTGCATACAGATGCTTGTCCAGCCAGGTTTTGAATACATCCAAGGAAGGAGATTCTACAACCTCCTGCACAACTTACTCCATTGCCCAGCAGTTCTTACAGTTAGGTAGTTCCCCCCACCCCCCTCCCTAGTATTTAACTGAACTCTATATTGTTGCAGTGTACGCCCGTTCCCCGTCATTCTGCTTTCTGTGGCAATGGAGAACAAATGTTAATCTTTTTTGTGGCCTCCTTTTAGAAATTTTAAAACTGCTATGGTGTCCCTCTACCACTTAGTCTTTTCTCTAGGCTAAACATACCCAATTCTTTCAGCTTTTCCTCATATAACTCGTCTTTCAGCCCCTTTATCATCTTAGTTGCTTTCCTCTGAATCGTCTCCAATTTTTCAACATATTTCTGGAAGTGTGGTGCCTAGAACTGTGCACAATATTCCAGGTAAGGTCTCACTAGAACTGAATAAAGTGGCGGTCTTCTCAACCCCAGCAGAGTCACCTACTTGGGAGGGGTGGAATCAGTTCAAACAATACAGAGAAGATCAGACTTTTGGCCTTCTTTCATTTGTGTGCAACTTCACCCACTGACAGATCCTGGAGACAGCCAGGTAATCCCAGAATGCTTGCAGTAATTGCACTTGGTAGATGAGAGTGCAGCAGCAATGGAACAAGTTGGCAGTCAATAGTGTATTGACACTCCACCAAGGAAAAAGGAAATAAAATGTGAAAAGAAGTTGAAATGGATTTTCTTGCTCATATGCTGCTGTGACACAGAGACCCCTTCATTGATGTTTAAGCCACACCCTAGGAGGGGTCCCTCTATAGGTCTACACTCAGTCTATTTGCTGCTAAAATAGCACACAAAGTCTCTTCTGAAAGTATACAGCTTGCTGCTACCAACTTTGTGTGAAATATGTGAACAAGAATTATTTAAGGAGTTATATGACTATATTTGAAATTACTGTAAGAATTGTAAGTTGTGTTGCAGATCTTTAGACACATTAACCCATGCTATGGAACAGAAATTCAAGATAATTCCCTCTGTCCCGCATGACCACATATGTACAGTATCCTGGAGTGTATGTCTTTGTGCTAAAGCAAAATAGCCAGTCATAAAAACTCACTGGGGATGCAAAAGATGCCAAGTCCGGAGTATTGAGATGGCATGACAGGGTGCTGTGGTAAATCTCCGCAGAAGCCCGATCTTAGTAAGGGAGCACCCAAACCACACCTGGCCAGAGCCTAATTGCCTCCCCATAGCCAGAAACATTTCCTGCTTCCTTCTCTCCCTTTTGAATCTCCTTTTCCCCTTTTAATACATTTGAATGTAGTTAGCCACAATTGGGCTTAAGTGCGGTATACTTTAAAGGGATTGTGATCTGACTGGAAACTGGGAAGACCATTGCTGTGGGAATAGAGAGCCTGGAGTTTCTGTGGGTGTCCATTGTTGGGCAGGACAACAAAGAGGCAGGAGATTAAGGGGCTCAGGCTGGGACTGCAGCTTATTCCACCATTAACCAGCAGAATAAGGTCAAGGCTGGTAAGAGCCTAAAGAGACTGGTAGTGTCAGTGAGCTGACAATACAGAAGGCATAAATAGGTCTCATCCATGATGATGGCAGGGCAGTGAAATAACTCATGATCCTCAGTGCCTAAGGATTCATAACTCCTGCTGCACTGATACATAGGGAAAACAGACCATGTCCAGGCATAGCATACTGTAGGATACCCATAGATTATGGGATTCAAGCATAGTAAGGGCTAATAAATTCAATACATTTTAAAGTGGAGTTAAGTTTTCACCCAGAGTTAAGCCGCTTGCAGCCAGACAAGGAAGTGCCTTGAGCAGAAGGAATTGGAACACAGCATATCAGGACATGGCTATCTTGTAAACGTGAACCTTGCAAAAACACCCTAAAATGCAACTTAACAAGTTCTGCAAAAGGTCACCACAAGTGGTCAACATGATCCAAACAATAACAAGAGGTTGATGGCATGACCAAATGGAAAAGTTTGAAGTGGAATCGTTGAAAGGAGGAGGGCCAAACCAAGCCCTAACTGCATGAAAAATCCTGATAAAAAGAGAGCTGTACCAAAAACAGTGAAACAGCAGCCCCCCTGACTGGAGAGGAGAAAGGAAGAAGAAACCTGCATACCAACGGTAGTTATCTGGCCAGGAGCTGCGGATGCAAGACCAAAACTCTGGGTGAGAAATAACTTTATACAGGATAGGGTAGGGAACTACTGCTGACCAACCAATTTGATAACAATAAAATCTTGTACTGAGACTAAATTGACTGCATCTGTATGGTATATCCAAGGGTGACCAAGGGGATGGGATTGGGGTACTCCAGGAGAGTCCGGGGAACCTACAATCTAACACAGATAGCCCTGCATAGGCCACCTTGCAAGCCATGGAATCCAGGGTCAGAGGGGACTCCTACAGTATATGTTGCTATGGGGAGTCTTTTGTAGGAAGAAAGGAACAGCACTACAATATACGACAGCCCCTGGATGCTCTGTTTTATGCTAGGAGGGGAGGGAGCAGTGTTTCTGATTCTGAAGCAAGTCCAGAAGTGGATACCTGCAAAGTGTTGCTTAAAACTCTTTCCTCTCCTCGGCCTGCACCTTTCTGAGGCAAAGCAAAGAATTGGAGCCATCATTTTGTAAATGAGCCGGGGGAGGAGGAGAGATTGTATGTTTGATTGCCACAGCTGCACCAAGCTACTTAGGAATCCCCCTTGCATAATAGAAATGATTGGGTAAGAGAAAGCAATCCTAAGACACCCTTTTTCTGGCCATGATTAAGGCATCTCCGCATCCCTGAGCATCCTCAGCTCTGAGAATGGTCCCTTTGGAGCCAGCCTGTTTATAATTCACGTCAGTGTCTGGACTGATTCCATTCTCCGCTAAGCCGGGCCATGGTACAGGGACATAGCTATACTAGATGCAGCTCCACTGGGACCGACAAGTCTAGGTACATGTAGAGTGCATGTGCATACTGGAGTGGAGTGCCCCAGTAGGGGGCCCATTCCATCTTCCGTACCAGGGTCCATGCCAACCTAGCTATGCCCCTGCCGCAGTGTCTCCTGCAGAGGGAAGGGACACATTCTGGTTCTCCACAGGGCAGGAAAACGTCTTCTCTTTCTCCAAGGTGTGCAAATCACAAGAGATGCTTTCCTGATTAACAGCAGCAGCAGCTAAGAGGAAGCAGGATGGACTGCACCTACCCTGCTTTGGCTAAGACATGAGATCTCTACCCACTGCTCTGAGAACATCTTTCTGTCCATCCCACCTGCAAAGTTTCAGATGTCATTCATCTCCACTACTGAAAGCCAGGGTCACTCAGATTGCAATACACATACGGGAGACTTCATGCCTCCTGGCTATTAGTAGGAAGTGCTTTGGCCAGCCATTGGGCTTCTGATACTCAGGAATGTTGCTGGCAAGGCAGTGACATATCCTACCTCTGTTTTTTTTCACTTCCTGAAGTCAGATGGCTGTTCACGAACCAAAAGGAGGTTCCATTAAACATGAATGACACCCCCACAGCTCCTTTATTACCTGGGAGGGAAAAAACAGAAGCAGAAATGTCAAGTAATCAATCCACCTCCAGAGTGAGTGGTAAAGATAATAAAGAACATAACACTTCTTAAGTGAAGTAGGGTTTTGGGTAGGAGGGAGAGAGACTTAATCAGCGCAAGAAGGATTAGTACATGCAGTTACAGAGTGCTGGGGAATATATTCTTCAGGAGATTGAAGGGGAAAATAAAGCAGAAGTTTAATCTCCCTTTTCTACCCAGTCCAGAGATAGAGTGTGGTTGTCATGTTGGTCCCAAGTGACAGACAAACAAAGTGGTTTGGATGATATCTTTCATTGGACCAGCTGTTACAGTTGGTGAAAATAAGCACACTTTCGGGCCACACAGGGTCCTTGGCTACATGGCTAAATGCCTGAGGAAGGGCCCTGTGTGGCGCAAAAGTGTTCTTATTTCCACCAACTGTAACAGTTGGTCCAATAAAAAGGTATCATCTAAACCACTTTGTTTTTTCTGTCCAGCAAATGGTACTCTCCAGCCAAATCATAGATGGCCCTAGTGTTTTTCTCCTCTAGGCTCTCTAGGGGAGAAAAACACTAGAGCCATCTATGATCCACATGATTCCAGGTTTTCACCCTGGGTATGACAAGGACACTGAGCTTGTGGCTTTGGTTGATGACCGGCACCTGGAGATGGACAAGGGGAATTCTACCTTTCCGCAACCTTTGATACAGGTGATCACAAGGTGTTGTTGGCACGACTGCGGGACTTGGCAGGGGTGCGTGGGACCACTCTTGAGTGGTTCTGCTCTTTCCTGTCAGGGAAGTCCCAGCAGGTGGTGATGGGTGATTGCTCATTGTCTCCTTGAGACCTTCCCTGCAGTTTCCCACAAAGTTCTATTTTGTCTCCCTTCTTTTCAATGTGTATCTGAGGCCACTGGACGAGGTCATTCGGAAGTTTTGAGTGAGGTGTCATCAATATGCTGAGGACACTCAGGGTGTTTTTAAATGAGATGGGTGGGAGGGGGTCTGTGGTCATTGTGGGTGCATGGGGACTGTGCAGGGGGAGACGCACGGCCATGTGTCAGTTCCATCATTGTCTTTGCCAAGCTCCAAAAAATGACACACAGCTGCCCCACTCATGCTGGTCCTCTATGGGGCACTCTGTTTTTTTGCTGGAAGTCCCATGCGGGGGAGGGAGGGAGGCTGAGATGCATGGTGGATGGGTGGGGTGCAAGAGCATGAAATTTAGCTGAGATGGGAGAATGTGAAAGCCAAGTCCTGGGGGCCTGTATATGGGGGGTGGGGTGGGGGGGGAAAAACAAGGTTGATTACTTATTTACATTTTTATCCTGCCCTCCCCTTAAAAAAAGGCTCAGGGTGACTCAAAATATAAGGGCGGCTCACAATATGGAGCCGAACTTGTACAGGGAGATAAGACTAGAGGCAGCTGGGCAGTTGGAACTAGAGAAGTGTCTGTATTGTGAGGGGGGTGATGGGGGGAGTGTTTATGGGGGACAAGGCTGAGAAATTGGTGATGTGTATTCACAGACGAGGCTGAGGAGCAGGCAGGGGTGAAGAAAGTGTGTGCATCAGCAATGCGCAGACAGGTGCTGGGAGGGGCATATATGGGAGGAGATGGCGGAGAGATGGGTGATGTGCATTTAGGGACAAGGTCTGAAGGACAGCCAGGACTGGGGGTGATATGTATGTATGTTTTTCGCATGTGCTTTCAGTTGGGTTGGGGACAATAGGACATCCAAGTACTAGAAGGGGGAAAACTCCCATTGTACTGTAACAAAGCCAAGAACGTGTACCTGAGCTCTCGCATCCTCATGATTGCTGCATCCCTTGTCTCTCCTTCTGTTCCCCCTTCCCTGTCTCCCCTCCCCCTGTCTTTAGATTGTAAACTCTCGAGCAGGGACCGTGTCTATCTTATTCTCTGTAAAGCGCCAGGTACATCGCTGGCACTATATAAAAGCTTATAATTATTATTATTATTATTAATGGGGGGCACGTTTGATGGGTATAGGATGTGGATGGGCAGACAAGACTGGGGGCAGCCAGGAGTGGGGAGCAGTGTGTGTATGGGCAAAGGGCAGCCAGATGCTGGTAGGATGTACATGGGGGGCGGGGGGAGAGACAAGGCTCAGAGTCACCCTGGGTGGGGATCAGTGTGTTTATGGGAAGGGGGCACCTAGGGCATATATGAGGAGAGAAGGTTGAGAGGTGGGTGATGTGTATTCAGGGACAAGGTTTGGGAGACAACTGCTGCATGAGAGGAGAGCTATAAATGAAAGAGAAATTCTGGCTACAGTGGAGACAGAAACCAAGTCCATAATACTGAGGTGGGGAGGAGCTTGCTGTCCCCAGCTTTAATGTTGCCCCCAACCTGCAGAAGAAGAGGATTGGGGCTGAAAGAACCAAGGCAAAGTGTGGGTGCATGGAACCGAGGTTGTAAGTGAGCACAATATGCAAGACTGTACAACATCTTTACTGTTTACATGGCCCTCAAGTTAAGGCGGGAACATTAACTTACAATTTCCATGCTTTTTGGTGCATGAGTGAATTTGAAAGAGCCTTAACTCCTCTCTTAAACCATAGGTTTTTTTATCCTAGAATTTATTTTTTTAAGACAGATGTGTAAAAGATCTGTCCAAAAAGTGAAGAGGGACTGAATTTGAAAGTTGGGGAGGACACATTCCCCACTCCCATTTCCTCTGATCATGCCACGACACAACATCTTGTTCCCAGGATAATTCTGCTGACTAAGACAAACAGTCGATTCTTCATTTCAAGAGGACTATAAGTGAATTTAGCTGAGGCCTTTTGATTAGACTTTCTTCCCTTACCCAAGGTGTTTGCAATTCCCGTCTTCACATTGTTTGTGCAGATGTGGCTTATGCGGTTCTCATGTTCGGGCTTGGCCAGGACAACAATCCTGATGTTCCAGAGAGTATGGTTTGCTATCTGTCAGGGGACAGGAATCAATTGTTGCATCTTCCCACATTGACATCAGACATATATCATCTATATAGGATGCTCACAGCCTACATGACTTTATTCATGGCAAATGAGATTTAATGTGGACAAGTGCAAAGTGATGCACGTTGGGAAAAATAATCCAAACGATGCGTACACAATGCTGGGTACTAAGCTAGGAGTTACCACTCAGGAAAAGGATCTGGGGGTGGTTGTGGACAATACAATGAAATCCACAGCGCAGTGCGCAGCAGCAGCAAAAAACAAACAGAATGTTAGGAATTATTCGGAAGGGGATAGAGAATAAAACTGAGGAGGTCATAATGCCTCTATACAAATCAATGGTGCGACCGCACCTCGAATATTGTGTGCAGTTCTGGTCGCCCCACCTCAAAAAAGACATAGCAGAACTAGAAAAAGTACAGAGAAGGGCAACAAAAATGATCAAGGGCATGGAAGGGCTCCCATATGAAGAGAGGCTTGGTAGGTTGGGTCTCTTCAGTTTAGAGAAGAGACGACCGAGAGGAGATATGACAGAGGTCTATAAAAACATAAGTGGTGTGGAACTAATAAACAAGGAGCAGTTATTTACCCTCTCAGCTAGTACTAGATCTAGGGGACACTCCATGAAACTCATGGGTGGCAAGTGTAAAACAAATAAAAAAAATATTTTTTCACTTAGCATATAATTGGGTTGTGGAATCTACTGCCAGAGGCTGTGGTAAGGGTCAGTACTATAGCTGAGTTTAAAAGAGGTTTGGACAAGTTTCTGGAAGATAGGTCGATTAGCAGCTATTAGCCAGACAGGATCAGGAAACATGATGTGAGCTGGGGGGAAACAACAGGGAATGGCTCCCCCATTGTGACCTGTTGGGTGCTTCTCCCAAGCCACCGTGATTGGCCACTGTCGCAGACAGGATGCTGGGCTTGATGGACCATTGGTCTGACCCAGTATGGCACTTATGTAGTTTTTCTTTGAGTGATGAACCCATGTGCTTATACCTTATGCAACTACTATTTAAAACATGAGGGAGAAAGAGAAACAGTCATACATTTTCTAGTGCACAAACAGGTTCGGCATTTATGCTGAGATCACTCTGCTTATGCTTCCTCAGTTCATAGGAAAATGGCTGTACCCACCAGGGCCATTTCCCACCTATTTTAAAAACCTATCCATCAGCAACATTCAGAGTCATCAGAGGCCAAACAGGGTTCCAGCACAGTGTAGTCAGCTATTGTGGTTGGGACTTACCTGGATAAGATAACTTCTATTAGCCCAAGAGCTACATCAAAGAATGTGCCTCCAGCTTTGTCTTAAAAGAAGCATTTCCCCAAATCAAACACTAGCGTGGCCCTAACTGTAGCTAAATGGGAGATCCAATGTCCAGACCTGTCTTACACCCCTATTTTAGTGTGCGTGGGAACAATATGCAGTCCCTATTCTGTTGGAAGGACTTTGACACCATTGTGGGCCTTCAAGACTAGGGAAGCTTAGGCTGGATGGCTATTTATTCCCATTCTAGCTGAACTGGTAATAGAGTGCGCTAAACTGGAGTTGTAAGCAGCAAGAGAAAATGTTTCCTTACCACTTTAAAACTGATGCTGGTGATTGCCTGCAAAGATTGCCTCAAAATCTCCAGCCATTCTTTCTCCCCCAGGGGGTCCTCCTGCGTGCCGATCACATAGATGTCATGTGGGATGTAGTCAGCTGTGTCATCTCGGGTCTTTCCTTGCCCCTTGGACAGAAACCAGGAGCTGATCTTCTTTGGTGGAGGGGTAGCACCTTGATTAGCAAATTCAAAACCAAAATATATCAAAACAATTTCAAACTTAAGGGATTCATGCCATATCATGTCATGGTCAAAAATGTACATGTGCATGGTGAAATGACTTGACGTTCCATCTATGGCCACATCCTGCCTGCCTTGCACCAGTTCCCTTGTGATAAGGAGCCAGAGATGTGATGGATCTGTCAGTAAGTGTCTCCATGTCCTGGGAAGCTTCAGCTGATACAGCTGTTTGCAGTAAATGCATATTCATTTATATTGCATAGTTTATACCCTGCCCCTCCTGCAAAGCAGCTTGGGGAAGCTTACAATTTTAAACAAAATATAAAATAGATAAAAATACAAAAAACAAATATAAAATCTGTTGAATCTTTCCCACTCTAACCCTCAAAACCACCCACCCTACCTGACTCCCTCACCAAAAGCCTGACGGAACAACTAGGTCATACAGAATCATCTAAAACAGGGGAGATCTGGGGCCAAACGAGCATCCACTGGGAGGGAGTTCCACAGCCTTGGTGCGGCCACCGAGAACACCCTCTCCATAGTAGCCCCCCAGGATACCTGGGGGACCTTGAGAAAGTGTCAGCCGCCGCGGCCGCTGCCAGGCGCGGCGGCCCCCCCCCCCCCTCGGAAACCAGGACACCCGCCCCCCTTACCCGAAGTTTTAGCCCGCCGCCTCCATTCCTGACGCCCCCAGCCGGGGGCCCTAATGGCGGCGAGGGCACCGGGGAAAGCCCCGGTCCCGTCAGAGACGCTGAGGAGCCCCGCCCCCCGTTGCGGCGCTCCGCGCGCCTCCAGGCACGCACGGGGGGCGGAGCCAACACTACAAAGGCCGGCACTGTCAGAGTCACAGTGCCGGTGAACAGAGCTGCAGGCCCTGGAGAGACTGGCCCCCTGAGCTAAGTGCAAACGTGTTTACTCTGCCTGTGTTTAAGAGTCTTGTGTGTGTTCCTCTACCCTGCTCCCCTTCCCTTGTGTATATCTGTGTGTGCCTCTGTCTGTCCTAGAATAGCTGCGTGTGAGTGAGTCCCTTATCCCCTGACCTAGAGTGCAAGGAGAGTGGTCGGGAGCCTGCGGGCTCACCCGGTTGGGTTCCCCCTCCCCTCTTTCCTGGGTCCATCTTTCCCTTCCGTGGATACGAGAGTGAGTCCCGTGAACCCTGCCTGTGAACCCGGGACCCCCTCCCCTGTGGCCCTGGCACATTCCTCACGTACCCCCCTCATCCTTACCTGGTCGAGTGCACGTCGAGAGCCTGCGAACCCCTCCTTACCCCCCAGCTCTGCGCCCTATGATGATAGGGGTCGATGTTCAGAGTGCGTAAGCACACGAACAGACCCAAATACTATCCTGACGGGCTTCCTTTTCACCGCACCTCGTAAGCAGAGCCTCCCCGTGTGTAAGTGGCGTGAGTGGGTGGCGCTTCTCCCTTCTAGACCCCCTCCCACTGACAGAAAGGCGCCCCTGGTCGACCGCAGGGGCCGATCCAGAGCCTGGGGAATGAAGCAATCCTGTAGGACTTTAAAGGTCAACACCAACACTTTGGCAGTAACATGTCTGCTCACATCACTTACAGTGAAAACTGAGAGGATAGCATAAGTGGTTTCTCCTAATCAGAAAGAGCTCTACAGACACAGGCCATGCCTGGGTGTGTGCATGGGAGCAACTACAGCTAAAAGTAACACAGGGAATGGAGGCAGGATTTTTTGTATAGTGATGAATGCTGAAGGGGGAGAGGTGCCTGAGAAAGCTAAGAAGAAAGCGTCCCTCTCATGTCCCAGTAGTCATGCATTGGCATGTCCGCAACATAGACCTGCTACACCAGCTTTATACCATGCAGGGATTTCCCCTATACTGTGCTTTATGTATGGCCCTTCATGCTGGAGCAAGACAAAGGAACTATGCTGTATGCGAGAAGCTAGCTCCTCTCCTGTCCTCTTCAGAGAGGCATAGCTTAGCCTCTCTGAACCAATCTTGTATGGAATGGGTATAAATTTTGGCATTCTCCTCCCTCCATGAGGCAGTCATTCAGGCTAAGCCCGAGGCACAGTGCATGGACTGGATCAACATGTGTGGGTGTCAGGAACCAAGGGGCAGGGAATTGACCAAGAGTAGGATCAGGGACAGGGAGAAGGTAGAGGATCAGAGTGAGGAAGAGCTACAGTGGTTCAAGACAAGATTCAATGTGAGCTCCAGGGACAGATCAGAGCAGGGCAGAACCAACACCAACCAGTCACGTTTATTGTGTTTGCAAAGCCATCACAAGTACAAATCACATGAACAAAAAACAAACATGGTAAACAAGCATAGAAACACAGCGATATAAAATCAGCGGATACCGAGAACAGGTCAGATCAGGATGGATGCAGGGCAGAGCAGGTGAGAATCAAAGAAAGGACAGAGCAGGGCAGGGGGTGGGTGGGACTAAAGATATAAGGATATGGAAAAAATGAAAAAAAAGGGGTGTGTGTGTTTTTTCCTGGGTTTCTCTCCCCCCCCCCAAATAATCTCATATGAAAAAATTGGAAGTTTGGGGGGAAATTGAAATGAATATGTTCATAAAATATTTTTTTCTCTCACAATGACAAGTAAAATAATTTATAAAAACATTTAAAAGGATATTGTTCTGCTGTCCATTACAATGCATTCTAATACATACAGTATTTAAATGCAGGTCACTATTTAAGACTGACAGGAGTAGGAATTTAGGCATGTAAAGCTTGTTCAGACGTGCTCCAAAGATCTCCAAAGATCTCCAAAGAGCTCCAAATGCTGGCAGCTGGATGTGAACGTAATGAACGCACACCCAGATGATGTCTGAAAAGGCGCCATGTGCATGATTGAGCTTGTTGGTGCACTGACAGGCATGCTCTTCCGATCTGAAAAAGCCAGGTCGGTGGAGTGCGCCTGCCAGTGTGCTGACTAGCTCAATCATGCACGTGGTGCCTTTTCAGACGTCATCTGGGCGAGCATTCTTCACATTCGCATCCAGTTGCCGGCACTTGTAAGTGCTCTTTGGAGCATGTCTGAATGAGCCCTTTGTATACAACACAGGCATATCTAGCTATGTTGCCTAATATTATAGCCCCCCAGCCGGTAGATGGTGCTGCCATCTTTGCAGATCTTAGAGTCCCTCTGTTATGGCTTGCTCTTTGCTATTACTGCCTTCTTTTGGACACCCTGGAAAAGATCTATAAGAGAGCAAAATAAGTTATAAAATATGTAAAAGTTTACTCTTTTGTAGCTGCAGTCTTTGAGAAGAAGCAGGAAGAAAAGAATGGTAAAAATAATAAAACTAATACTGAAACT
This sequence comes from Sphenodon punctatus, assembly GCA_003113815.1. Classification (NCBI taxonomy): domain Eukaryota; kingdom Metazoa; phylum Chordata; class Lepidosauria; order Sphenodontia; family Sphenodontidae; genus Sphenodon; species Sphenodon punctatus. The sequence goes on along the minus strand of QEPC01012592.1, from coordinate 1,069,733 downwards.
TCCTAGCAAAACAAGATGGGATGGTGGTGTTATCTCATTTGAAAGTCTATTAAAAAACAAAGAAGCTCTTCAAGAAACAGTGATAATTGAAGATCTTAATGTCGATAAAAGTGTTCAACAGAATCTGCTTGATGGGGTTCAAATGCAGACAACTCTGACAACTTTCCAACCAATTACTTCTGCAGTAACCATAGCAGGTTCAAATTGAGCATTGTCGTCAGATGTTCCTCAACTATATCCAAAATAAAATCATTTTTGAAAGCCTAAGTGAGTCTCCACTAACGAGTCAAGAGAAGATAAAAGTGAAGATTCTTATTCAGAACTGAGAGAAATGTTGTTGTCAACCTATACATGTTGCTGCAAATCTTTTAGATCCACATTTCAAAGGTACAAGTATTAGTGATGAGAATAATATTTCAACTGCATTTGACTGGATATCTTAAAAAGCAACACATTTAGGACTGGATATTGGAAAAGTGCTTTCAAATGTTGCCAATTACAGAACCTGTTCATGTATTTGGTTCAGAAATTCAGTCTGGGATCTGCTAAGCATATTGACCCTGCAACATGGTGTCAAGGCCTTTGTATAACATGGCCTTTAATTCCTTGTGTCTCGTCTACCTTAGATCCCTTCATCTTCTGCAGCGTGTTAAAGAAACTGGTCACAAAATCAAGCAAAACTAACACGTGAAAGAGTTGAGAAGCTTGTTTTATTTAAAAGCTTGTTTAATTCTTGCAAACCTTCAATTTTGTGAAGTAAATGAAAAGTACAGTGGAAGTTCAGAATCAGATCTTTCAGATGCAGATTCTGGTTAGATAAGGATAAACTCAAGTTTTGCTAATCTTTCAAACCTATAATAGTAATAGTTATTCAGCTATTTGCTGTATTTTCAGGCAGCGGCAGCTGCCTGAATACTTAAATGTACAGCCACTCTTCATTATAAACAGGCGACTGCTGAAGCCCCAATTTTGCAAAAACCGCTTGACCTACGTTTCTGAAAATTTCATCATGGCTGTAAATTGTGAGGACCATCATATCCACAAAGTTTGAAAAATATCCATCAGGAAAATAAAAAGTTATTGCAGCTTAAAC
>QEPC01012592.1:1050077-1067475 GCA_003113815.1 Sphenodon punctatus | reverse complement strand
AATTGTTCCTTGTCAAATTATGAAAATAAAATAGTTTCATAATTATAAAATGTGCAAGTTTAGTTATTGAAAAAAATGAAGTATGTATGGTAAGGAACGTAGTACATATATATTACATGTATGTTGACGATAAAATATTAAATATTGCTCTAAGCGTGAATTAATTTCTATGTTTTTTGGAGTTTATGTTTTGTTGCAATGTATGAAGTGGAAGGTGTTTTGAATTGTAATTGTACTGAATTTTGTTTTTGTGTGTATTTTAAGAAAACTCTTGTACATTTAAGTGTCTTTTTAAACTGTTAAGTTTTTTGTTTTAGTGAATAGTTAGTTTTGATCACAGTTATTATATATGTGCACATAACCTACTAAAAATAAAGTCTGTTGGCAGTGTAAATATTTTGGATATGCATGGACTATTAATTTCCCAACTGTATCTCTACAGGTATGAGTTTGACTCTGCTTGATGATACTTAGGGAATCAAGTAAAATAACATGGATTTTATATTTTATTTCTGAATCTAAACAAAATGTGGGTTTGATAGTCCATTAAAAACTAGATATTTCAATTTTCCCCCAAATTTCATTTTTTCTGAAGAAAGCCCTTCACCCCACCCCCCAAAAACCACATTTTTCCATGCTGTCAAGCTTTCCAGAAATTTTACATCTCTAGGTGGGGCCAGGAAGTAGACTGATGCTTTGCCCAGCTTCATGTTGCTACCAGCTAGGTTTATACGCTAGCTGGCAGCCAAGCAGGTAGCTGAGAGGCATGGCAAGGCTGGGAATAGACAGCAGGAGAGGTGTAGCTACTAGCTAGGGCATAGCAGCAGAGAGCCTGGGAAAGAGCAACAAGCCTTGACTTGGAGGGCTGCAGGGCTAGTAGCTGCTCCAGGAACCATGGGTTCAAGGTGGGGTCCTTATGGTAGGAGGGGAGCTCATACCCATGTTCCAGGTCCCAATGAAGATGGTGATCATGTCAGGCTCAGGTTGCTCAGAATGCTTGTTCTTCATTTGCTGGAGGAGCTGGCAGAAGCCCTCTCTCTTCTACAGACAGAGGAGGAGAAAGAAGGATAATTAGACTGAAGCAGGGGGTCTTCCCAGGGCCACATGGGGCACTGGGGTCTCACTCAAGGGAATTAGCTCTACCCCTCTGTAGCGGTGGGTGTGTGTGTCCCCCAGGGCACACAGGGCACTGGGGTGGCACTCAAGGGAATTAGCTCTTCCCCTGCTACACTGTGTCAGTTGCTCGCGACTGAACCCCCTCCTTCCAGGCAGGGAGTACCCTCTCCGGGCACACCACGCACAGTCCAGAGGGTCTTTCAGTTCAGTGTCTTTATTAGACCCTACTAGTCCAGTGTACCTGGGCCGCCAGCTCATCCGCTTGCACCCTACAGCACCAGGTTGGTCTCTCCAGACTTCAGGAGCAAGGCACCCACAACCCCCAAAGTCCATCCAGCCAGGCCTTCAGTCCCCAGGCCCTGGCCAAGCCTTCCCCAGGCTAGAGGCTCCCTCCTGGGCACAGCCTCCTGCACTTGCCTAGGCTCTTCTGGTTCTCTAGCATTCAGCACCCTAGACCAGGAAGCAGCGGGGAAGGTGCACTCCCTAACTCCCTCTCTGACTCTCTCTCTCTCTCTTTTGCTCTCTCTCACTCTCGCTTCCTTGCTCTCTCACTCCACCCCAGTCACGCACGCAGTCACTCACCTCTCACACTCCATTCATGACTCCAACCCCTCGTTCGCTAAGTTCAATATCCACTTTAACAATGCTCTCAATCCTGGTGGCCAGCCTCACAGTTCACTGATCGCAGGCATTGAAGATTCTGGCCGCCCGCCTTAAGAGCTCTAGGCCCCGCCCCCTTTACGCGCCTGCAAACGCGCAGAGCGGCACAATGCCGGCTCTGGCTCCTCCTCCTGCTTCCGTGCTGGGCTCGGTGGCACCGAAGTCGGGGCACACAAGGAGGAAGCCTCCCCCCTGCTGTTCTCAGGAGTCCCTGGCGCCCTGTCCCCACTCCTGCCTGAGGGGCTGATTGGGGAACGGTGCCTGGGAACACCCTCGGCCCGGAAGCTTGGCCCCCTCCTGGCTCCACGGATGCGCAGGTGGGCGCCTCTCCCCCATCCAACCCCTGACAGCAGCCCCCCGCCAGGGCCGCCGCCGCTCTCGGAGGTGGCCAGGTCCCGGACGGGATGGGTGACGGAGGTGGAAGGAACGCACCAGGTGGGGTGCGTGGATTGCTGAAGCAGGTTCCCAGGAATGGTCGGCTATCCCGTACCCCTTCCAATCGACTAAATAATATAACACCCCCCGAGATACCTTGGAATCCAGGAGGGAACGAACCTCATACTCAGGGCTTCCTTGAATGTCATACACAGGCTCTGGGGGGCAGACATCGAGGAACAAAGGGGGACAGTGTGGTTTCAGGAGGGACACATGAAATACAGGGTGGATGTGAAGCGAGGGGGGGGGGGAGTGTTAATCGGTAGACTACTGGATTCACCTGTTCTTGGATAGGGAATGGCCCCATAAAACGATTGTCCAGTTTCGCCGAAGGGAGGGGTAGTGTCACTTATTCACCCACACGAGATCCCCTACGTGGTATTGGAGTGCCAGTAGGCGTTTTCGGTCTGCGTACTGCTTGTACTGCGATCGAGCATGTCGCAACATGGTAAGAGCGTAAGCGTGGCATCGCTGGAGTTGTTGTATTAGAGCCCCGGCTGCAGGTACATCTACGGCAGGTTCATCTGGTAGGGTCAATCTAGGATGGAAGCCATGAGAAACGTAAAAGGGGGAAGTTCCCAGTGCCGCATGTGGCGCATTATTAAATGCAAATTCGGCGAGGGGGAGGTATGACACCCAATCATCTTGGAGATAATCCACGTAGCATCGCAGGTACTGTTCTAGAGCTTGGTTTGCCCTTTCCACCTGCCCATTAGCTTGGAATCGACACACGGTGGTGAGGTGGGTTTTCACGCCTACTGCCTTGAATAGTGCTCGCCAAAAGCGAGCAATGAACTGGGAGCCTCGATCAGAGGTGATGGTTACAGGAAGTCCATGCGGTCGTACTATATGTTGTACAAAATGTAGGGCTGTTTGCTGAGCCATGGGTAGCCCTTTACAAGCAATAAAATGCCCCTTTTTCATGAACTGGTTGACTACGACAAGACTGGTGTATCCGTGAGACAAGGGGAGTTCAACAATGAAGTCCATGTTAAGCTTCTGCTTAACATGGGTGTAAGTTGGAGAAGGCCTAGCGGTCGTCTTCGTGGGACCTTGGTGCGATTGCAAGTGTGGCATCCTTGCACATATCGCACCACGTCTCGCTGCATGTTGGGCCACCAAAAATGTCGTTGGAGTAACTGTAACGTCTGACGCTGTCTTGGATGGCCTGCCAGGGGGGCGTCATGATGAGCCCATAATACTTGCTGTCGGGCTGTGTGGGGCACTGCAATAGCCTGCTTGTGCAAGACTAACCCTGAAGGGGTCTTCTGGGTTATTCCTCCGAGATCCGGATCCTTGGCAACCCATGTTTTGAGCTGCTTAGAGGTTAGTGCAGTGGCCAGAAAGACACGTGGATGTAGAAGTGTTTCGTCTGCCGCCATCGCGTCCGCTGGTTCCTCATAACATCGGGACAGTGCATCCGTAAGGATATTAGCTTCCTGGGACGGTACACGATACGAAAGTCAAAACGAGCAAACAAAAGTGCCCATCGGGCATATCAATGATTTTGGATGTGTGCAGTCTGTAAAAACGTAAGGTTCTTGTGATCAGTGATAACTTGGATCGGGTACCAGGCTCCTTCGAGGAAGTGTCTCCATACCTCGAAGGCAACCTTTATGGCTAATAACTCTCGGTCCAATATCGTATCATTCTTTTCTGCGGCTGTTAGCTGTTGCGAGTAAAAGGCGCAGGGTCGTGTTGGCCCATCTTGGTCTTTGGCTTGCAGTAACACCCCTCCTAGGGCCACGCTAGAAGCATCTGTTTCTAGAATAAAGGGGAGGGAAAAATCTGGATGTTGTAGCACGGGGGCCTTCATAAAGGCTTCTTTTAATTGGGTGAAGGCTCCTTGCTGTGCCTGCCCCCATAGGTAACGTTGTCCCTTCTTGAGTAATAAGGTGAGGGGTGTAGTTAGTTCTGCGTAATGGGGAATATATTGCCTGTAGTAATTTACGCTTCCCAAAAAGCGCTGTAAGGGTTTTACCGTAGTGGGGGCCGGCCAGGCAAGAATGGCAGTTACCTTCCCGGGATCCATTTTCACCCCGTGGGCTGAGATAATGAACCCCAAAAAGGGGACTTCGTCTTGATGGAAGGCGCACTTTTCCATTTTGCAGTATAACCGGTGCTGCCTCAATCATTGTAAAACAATACGGACATGACACACATGTTCACCTTCGCTCTGGGAAAAAATAAGAATGGCATCCAAATACGCCACAACAAACAAATCCAAGATGTCATGGAATATATCATTGATTAAATGCTGGAAAGCTGCTGGTGCATTAGCCAGTCCGTATGGCATTACAAGGTACTCGAAATGCCCATATCTCGTGCGGAACGCGGTTTTCCATTCATTGCCTTGCTTGACTCGCAATAGATTGTAGGCACCTCGTAAGTCAAGCTTAGTGAAAAGTTTGGCGCCCTGGAGCTGATTCAACAGTTCTGAGATAAGTGGTGGGGGGTAACGGTTTTTTACCATGATGGCATTAAAGCCCCTGTAATCAATGCAGGGGCGCAATCCCCCATCTTTTTGGGGCACAAAGAAGAGAGGGCCCCCCCCCGGGGAAGTCGAGGGCCGAATAAAGCCTTTGGCTAAGTTCTCATCGATATATTCTTTGAGAGTCTTCAACTCGGGCTCTGAAAGAGCGTAAATCCGGCCATAGGGTGGGGTGGTGTCAGGTAGCAAAGAGATGGCACAGTCATAGGACCGATGTGGGGGAAGGTCCAACGCTTGTTGCTCTCGAAAGACATCCACAAGGTCTTGGTAGACAGCTGGGAGGGTGGGGGGCCTGGTGGCAAGGAGTTGGTGCTCCCTGTGTGGATGTGTCTTTTCCTGCAGTGGTTGGCTGATCTTACAGTGAGCCCCACAAAAGGGGGAAGAAAAGGACATTACCTTCCAGCTCCAATCAATAGAGGGGTTACGGCATTGTAACCACGGAATTTCCAACACGACGGGGAAGGCTGGGGTTTTCACGATATCTAATCGGAGAACCTCTTGGTGGTCGCCTATTATCTCAGGAAGCTCCTGGGTGCAATATGTGATGGGCCCGGAAGTGAGGGGGGACCCATCTATGGCAAACACCGCCTTGGGGTTAACCTTCGGCTGAAGAGGTACCTGGTACCGTTGGGCGGTTTGAGTGTCCAAAAAGTTGCCGGAGGCCCCTGAGTCGATGGGTGCCGGGAGAACCATGGAATTAAAGGGGGTGACATGAAGTGTTAAGGGGACTAAGAGGTGTTCTCCCTTGGTGAACACTGTCGCCACGGGTCGTGGCGGTTGGTTGTTAGGGGAGGTAGTTGGGTTTCCCGGGACATCCCCTGGCCACCCCGGCCCCTGTCGTTTCCCAGCCCCCTCCGTCCTGGGGGTAACTGTGGACAGGAACTAGTAAAATGTCCAGCGGTGCCACAATAATAACATAACTTTTCCACCCTTCTCCGTTCTTTCTCTTGAGGCCCAATAGGCCCACGCGAAGCTCCGATCTGCATGGGCTCGGGGTCATCTATCTTGGGCACTTCTGTTTTACCCGTCCCTGGGACCATATAATGAGAACTCCACGCCCATCCCCCTTCTTGTCTCCGCTCCCGCCCCCTCTCTGTTAGGCGTTCATCTATTTGACATGTGAGATTGACCAGCTCACCCCACTTGGCTGGCATGGCAATAAGAGCAAGCTGGTCTTTAATATCGTAGTTTAACCCTTTTTGGAACAAAACTTTTAGTACCTCGTCGGCCCACCCCAACTTGATGGCTAATTGCTGAAATCGGGTAACATACTCAAGCAACGACCCTTTCCCGTCTCAGGGTCATAATGGCTGATTCTGCATCTCTTTTGCAGTGGGGGTAATCGAATAGGAATTGAAACTCTCGTAAGAACCCAGGGAAGTCTTTTAGTAAGGGGCTGTCTTTAAGGAGTAAGGGGGTGGCCCAATCCAGGGCAAGCCCTTCCAAATGCCCTATTACGAAGGCTACCTTGGCCGTATCAGATGCATACGTAACCGGTTGCAACTGAAATGTCAATTTGCACAGGGCCAAAAATCCCTGAAACTGCCTTCGTTCCCCCCCAAACCTCTGGATGAGAACCCTCTCATCCAGAGGTTTGGGGGGGAACGAAGGCAGTTTCAGGGATTTTTGGCCCTGTGCAAATTGACATTTCAGCGAGGTTCCCTTCCTGGGGGGTTATTGCCCCCCCCAGCGGGGGGGGCAAGTGTCTCTACTGGGGCTGGCCTCCCTGCCTCTTCATGCTCTCCTACTCCCCTCATGGCTCCTTGCTCCTTCACGTCCTTAAGCTCCAGGGCAATGGCCTGGATGGCCCTGCCCATTTCCTCCACCTGTTGTGCTAGATCCATGGTGGGTGCCGGCGATACTGTAACGGGGTTTGGGGATAGGGGGACCCACGGACCTAGCAACACCCACACATTGCACCCTCTCCAAGCAAGGCTCCCGGGGAAGGGAGGTGCACACAGACTTGTCAGTGAAAAAAGACCCCTCAGGTTGTAGAGTGGCCGATGTCCTAACAAGGACGGGGCCATATCATCACAGGGGTACGGCACGTAGCAAGTTGTGTGTGCAGTCTTCCTTGGACCCCACGGGGGTGTGTGTGTGTCAACCCCTGCTCACTCCCACTTGCTTCTCCACAGAAACATGCCGGGTTTAGTACACCACGTGGCCAAGGGCTCAGTGACCGGAAGGGGGAAGTACCTTGGGAACAGGGACAGGAATGGCAGGGAGAAACCGACACCTGGGGAAGGGGGGAAAGGGACAGATGGGCTGGGGAAGCCCACGAAGCAGCGGGGAAGGTGCACTCCCTAACTCCCTCTCTGACTCTCACTCTCTCTCTCTCTTGCTCTCTCTCACTCTCGCTTCCTCACTCTCTCACTCCACCCCAGTCACTCACCTCTCACACTCCGTTCACGACTCCAATCCCTCGTTCGCTAAGTTCAATATCCACTTTAACAACGCTCTCAATCCTGGTAGCCAGCCTCACAGTTCATTGATCGCCGGCATTGAAGATTCTGGCCGCCCGCCTTAAGAGCTCTAGGCCCCGCCCCCTTTATGCACCTGCAAACGCGCAGAGCGGCACAACGCTGGCTCTGGCTGGCCTGCGCCGAAGTTAGGGCGCACGAGGAGAAATCCTCCCCCCGTTGTTCTCAGGAGTCCCTGGCGCCCTGTCCCCACTCCTGCCTGAGGGGCTGATTGGGGAACGGCGCCTGGGGACACCCTCCGCCTGGAAGCTAGGCCCCCTCCTGGCTCCATGGATGCGCCGGCGGGCGCCTCTCCCCCTTCCCTGTATCCAACCCCTGACATACACCCTCTGCTACGCTTATTCAGCCCTATAGCCTTGGCTGAATCCCCATTTCAGGGAGGGGGGTACCCTCCTGTAGGAACCAACGCAGGCAAAGTCCAGAGGGTATCAGGCAATAGTCTTTATTGGACACAGTGTTCACAATCTCTGGGGCTACAGGCTCAGTTGCCTCGATCCTGCAGGCCCAGGTCAGTCTCTCACAGGCTCAGGAGCAACACAGCATCAACCCCCAAAGTCCATCCAGTCAGGCCTCAAAGCCTCAGGCTCTGGCCAAGCCTTCCCCAGGCACAGGGCTCCCTCCTGGACACAGCCTCTCCCAGTACCTGGTTCTCCTTCTCTTCAGCACCCTGGAGAGAATGGAGTGAAGGCTTTGTCAGGGAGATTTGGTCCCTTCAGCTCCCAGGCAGAGACTGCTCCTCTTTGCCTTGTCTCTCCTTATATACAGTCAGGCTGATTTTAAACGAGACAAGAAACGCGGCTGATCCTTTGATCCGCCGCGTTTCTTTGCGCTCGTTTAAATGGAAAACTCACATTTACGCTGGCTCTTCCCCGCGTCAGACCAGGCAGGCGATCCTGCCCCGTCCAACGCGGATCGCCGCTGTGCCGGCTTCATGGCACACTTCCGGGTTTTTTCCTGAGTGCGCATGCGCAGAAGGGCGTGCATGCGCACTGAGTCTCTTCTGAGCATCAGACCCGGCGTAGAGAGAAAGGCGGGTGCCCGATCCCGCCTCTGAACGATCCCACTTGTCAGCAGGATCGTCTAAAAGCGCTCTCAAAGTGGGCATGGCCAGGCTTCCTTTCCTCAGCCTTAAAGGGCCAGTGTCCTGCCCACTCTGTCACAGGGTCTCTCAGCCTGTTTCCAGCTCAGGTTGGTCCCAAGCTATGGGGCTGACTCTTGCATGCCTCTATGCATGTTCAGCCCTATGGCTGGCCCACACAGCCCCCTTCTTAAAGGGGCAGCAGCCACTCAGGACTGCTCCCTGCTACAGAGACGCCTTCTCCATCAGTCAACAGAAACTCTGATTTCTCTGAAGGGAGAATTATCTTAACAGGGAAACAACTGGTAATCTAAGGTGTAAATCAGTTCTGTTTCTATTAGCCTCCATCTCCAGAAGGGTTACTTTGGCTAAATTAAGATCCGGCGTTGGGGGGAAATTCTAGCAGCTCCACCTCTGAATCTTTTATTGGCCAGCCTCAGACTGTCCACAATAATTGATACATCCCGAATCTGCCTCTTCTTTCCCCAGACTTTTGAAAATGTATGAGTGTATTATTGCTGTATACTCTATGGTGCGTTTGCTTGGTATTTAGGAGATGGTCTCAAAGTGTACAATAGTCTCACTTGCACTGAACAGATTAGAATCCTAAAATTCTTGTATTAGTTCTCTCTGCTACAGAGGACTCTATCTTAGGGATAAATCCAAAAAACGACATCATTGCATACCTTAGAGTCAGCAAAGACATATTCTTTCCGCTGTGTTTTCTCTTTTTCTGTCTCTAGCACAATCACCAGTTTGTTAGGGAACTTCTGAGACTTGACGAGCTGCAAGACTAAGCACAGGCTAGGTGTCACTGACCTATCCTGGCAGAAATCTAAATCCCATAGGAGCCTCACTCTCTGGTCACAAGAAGATGAGCTCACAAAATGATCTGCTCCCAAAGATTGCCCCTTGAGAAATCAGAGGCTTGGTCCTAGCCAGCATGTGGGAGTGACTTCGTTAGTGGCAATTCTAGACCAGTCCATCCCAGGTTTTCCACAGGACAGGTAGCGGGCAGTCTGGAGATCACCAGGAGGCAGCTAAGTGGGGAACAGCAAGACTAAAGTTGCTTGCTTGTTTTGGGCTAAAAAAAGTGTCAATTATTTCTGATGCACATTGCTGTGCTGCTCCCAGCTCAGACACCCAGATTATCTAATGCCTGGCTATCTCCAGACTGTCCCCTTAGGGCGCAGTCCTCCACCCACTGAAGTCAATGGTAAAACTCCTATTGACTTTAATGGCAGAGGGTTGTCCTGTAACTGCTTTTGACACTAGCTCAGGAAAGTGAAGGTCATAAATTGCTGACAGCTACCACCCCCATCTCTGCTATGTTTGAAGTAAGGGTCTGAATTCAGAGGTCTTTCTAATTCAGCTCTTTTCCTGAGTGAAAAGCTTTCAACCACTGGGATGAAGAGAACTATTTTAAATGGGCCTTTGTAGAATGAAGCTTCACCACTCTCCAGTAAGATTACTAGGTAGCAAATAATACCATGTTATAGTCACTGACTGGTCAATAATCCTGGGGACAAGGATGTTAAATTCTCCTCTGATCTGACATTTACAAGCCAACTCTTTTGTGGGTGCAACCTACCTAAAGGACATATGGACTAATGTTCTCTCTGGCCTAACTTCTCAGAGATGTTTACATATTTGCTTCCTATTTTCTTGATTCAGATTTGGTAGCAGATGGATTTTTTTCTGGGGGGAACCTTCGTTCAAGGCCTGCTCCCTTTTGTGATGTTAGCGTATGTCTTTATAACTAAGTGCTGCAAAAGTGGACCTGGAAAACAATACTGGAAAAAGCCACTGCCCAGAATATTGATGTCTGGAGCTCTGGAGATTGCCTTGAAGAGGAGCATTCTAGGCTGACTGGAGCCTCTCAGTTAAAACACCTTAACAGATGCACATTCACATTGGGTGTAAACAGACGGACAGCAGCTCCAAAGATGCCCCAGTTACCCCTGGGTTGACCAGTCTGTCTGAAGGGTGCCCACCAGATGTCCACCACAAAGCGGGCTAGGGCTGCTCTGCGGCAGTCCAGCATGGCATGCTCCACAAGATCCCAGAGCACGCCACATGGAGCAGGCTGGTCATACCTTGGGAAACAGCTGAACATGGCACTGCTGTCCATCTGTTGGGAGGACCTAGGGTGCAGTTCTGTGCCTGTCCGTCAGTTGCCCCGTTCAGTACCATAGAGTTGTGGGCACCAGTCTAGCACATTGGGTGAGCACCCACAACTCTATGGTGCAGTGGAGGGGGAGCACTGGGACACAGCTGGTCCATCTGAGGGGGTCCCAGGTGGAGCTGGTAACAGGTGGCCATGGGGGTCGGCCCCCAGAGCAGCTCTGGGCTTCTATCCATCTGAAAACAACACCCATTGAGTCAAATCCTGCACCCACAGTGGCAAAAAACCCAAGGAATCAGGATTAAGCTCATCATTTTTAACCTAGGGCATCTTACTTTTCTTGTGGGTATAGAACTTGTCTTCAGGACCATCCTTAGCTTTCTTGATAATCAGCTTTCCCATCTCCACATCAACTTTTAGTTGTGATTTTGGTGAAATTCCTAGAGAATCTGATTTCACCTATTGGAAATGAGAGAGGTTACTCATACTTGATTTTCTGCACCACAGTTGCAGTTACTGTGGGAAATGATTACCTTAATTAATACAGACAGACACAACTGCATGACCTCACTCTATTATATCACTGTAAACAGAAATTTACAGATGTAATATATAAGCTTAATTATTAATTAATTATTATTATTATGTATATAGTGACAGCAATGTGTGTGGCACTGAACAATCGTTAAATTAAAGACAGGTCTATGCCTGGGGATGTACAATCTTAGGGTATGCAGAAGGCACCCCATTCATTTTCATTTTCATTTTTGTTTGACAAAAATAATTCATTTTAGGGTTTCCATTGAAAACCCATTTGTTTTCTATTATAACAACAACAATTAATACTGAAATTCACTGCACATGAACAAAATGGCTGCTGGATCATTCTGCACATGTGCATCCTTTTCTAATATGATGGTGGCAGTGTTTCTGCCATTTTGGAAAACGGCAGCCGGTCTTCGCATGCGCAAAGCAGCCACGGTGCATGTGCAGACTGGCTGCCCTTTTCTGCCATTTTAGAAAAGGACAGAAATGTGAAGAATGGTTTGGTGGCCATTTTGCACGTGCGCATTGATTTTTTAAATTTTTAAAAATTAAAACGGCTGCTGGGGCCATTCTGTGTATGCACGTCCCATTTTGGAAAAGGGCACACATGAGCAAAATGGGTCTGCCGGCCATTTTGCACATGCTCAGGTGTATTTATTTATTTATTTATTAAACAAAACCATATGAAAGCAAAGATATGTCATTTGCTTATTCATTCTTTTTTGGAACATTTGTTACTAAAACAAATGGGCCTCTGTTTGTTTTAGTAACTAATAAAACCAAAACAAATTGTGCATCCCCATTACAATCTAAGATGGACAAGGGAGGGGAGACAAGGGAGAGGGGAACATACGCAGGACAGGAATACACTCATAAAGTTGAGAAGTCTCAGGTGCACGTGCCTAGCTGAGTTACAGGGAAGAAGCAAACCTTGAATGTGGGGCAGTAGAAGGAGCATCAGAGGTTGGCTCTGCATGTTACAGTAAAACAGGGGTGGGGAACCTTTTCTGTCCTGGGGGCCACACTGAATATTAGTACGAGCTCCAAGGGCCACATAGAGTTTGGGGACAGGGGTGGTTAATGGGTTTATTCAAGAAAAGGAGGGCCCAGATCATGGATCTGTGCTGTGGATCTGTCCCCACTTCCCTTGTGTGCATGCCCTACTCCCGCTGCCTTGACTTCCTATCCTCCAACTCCTCCCATGACCCCCTCCAATCTGGCTTCCGCCCCCTTCATTCTACTGAAACTGCTCTCGCTAAGATCACCAATGATCTTCTGGTGGCTAAATCTAAACGTCTCTATTCCATTCTTGTCCTCCTTGATCTCTCTGCTGCCTTCGATACTGTTGACCACTCACTCTTGCTGGATTCCCTTCACTCCCTTGGCTTTTGTGGCTCTGTCCATAACTGGTTCTCCTCCTACCTCTCTGACCGCTCCTTTAATGTGTCTCTCTCCAACTCCGCCTCCTCCTCCTTCCCCCTCTCAGTTGGTGTTCCTCAAGGCTCTGTTCTTGGCCCTCTCCTCTTCTCGATCTATACCTCATCCTTAGGCAAACTCATTGCCTCCCATGGCTTCCAATACCACCTCTATGCTGATGACACTCAACTCTATCTCTCTACTCCCTCTCTCTCTCCCTCTGTTCAAGCTCGTCTCATCAACTGTCTCTCTGACATCTCTACCTGGATGTCTCAACGTCAACTCAAACTCAACATGGCTAAAACTGAACTCCTTATCTTCCCCCCTCATCCTTCCTCTCCTTCCTCACTGTCAATAACTATTGATGGAGTCACCATCCTGCCTGTCCCCCAAGCCCGTAGCCTAGGCTTCATCTTTGACTCAGCCCTTTCTTTTAAACCCTACATTGACTCTGTTGCTAAATCCTGTCGCTTCTCCCTCCATAACATTGCTAAGATTCGCCCTTTTCTCTCTGTCTCGTCTGCCAAAACTCTTGTTCATGCTCTGGTCATCTCTCGCCTCGATTACTGTAACCTCCTTCTCACTGGCCTTCCCCGGTCTCACCTTTCTCCCCTCATCTCTGTCCAAAACTCTGCTGCCAGGGTCATCTACCTCGCCAGTCGCTTCGACCATGTGCAGCCCCTCCTCTCTTCGCTTCACTGGCTTCCCCTTCCTGAACGAATCCTGCACAAGCTCCTAGTCTTCACCTATAAAGCTCTTCACAACCTTGCTCCCCCCTACCTCTCTGCACTTATCGCCCTCCATACTCCAGCCCGTGCACTTCGCTCCTCCTCTGTCCCTTCTCTCACCCTTCCACGCCTTCCCTGCTCCCCTAAGCGCCTTCGTCCCTTCTCACTTGCTGCCCCCCATGCCTGGAACTCCCTCCCTGTCCACATCCGCCTTGCCCCCTCCCTTCATACCTTCAAATCTCTCCTTAAAACTCACCTCTTTCGCTCTGCTCTGTCTGACTCTTTATCCTGCTGAGCCACTATTCCTATACCTACGATCGGTTTACCCTTATCCTTGCAACATGGACCTGCCTGCTGTCATTCTCATCGTAACCAAGCCAAGTACGTGCACTTGAGACCTCGCATCTTCATGAATGTTAGACCCCTTGTCTCTCCCTCTGTTCCCCTTCCTAAGTCTCTCCCCCAGCTCCTGTCTCTCAGATTGTAAGCCCTAGGGGCAGGGACCGTGTCTATTTTATTACTTTGTAAAGTGCCAGGTACACTGCTGGCGCTATATAAATGTTTGTTAATAATAAATAATAATAATAATGCCCTCCTCTCTGCTCCATTATCAAAAGCTCAGTTTTCAGTGCTTGGGGGTAGAGAATAGATCCAGGGGCCAGATCCAGGCACTAGAAAGGGGCCACATAAATACTTGCTGAGGACCGCATTTGGCCCCCAGGCCTGAGGTTCTCCACCCCTGCAGTAAACCATGGGAGGAATCAGTCCCTGTGGTAACACTGCAATGTCATTCTGAGGGGGAACAGAATGAATACAAATTCACGTTCTGTGTTTATGAGGTAACACTCAGGACCATGAGGCAAACTTTCCAGTGAATGGGGCTGCTCCCAGCTACTAAACAAACCCCAGCTCGAGAAACTGAAAGGGGGTGCTTTCAAATGAGTAAAGGGGGGGGGGGTTAGTGTCCATGGCTGCCATGTGGCTCTGTCATGGAGCACTCACGCAGGTGGAGTAATCCAAACAGGCAGCTCCCAGTGTGGCTATCGTGGCTACGGAAGTGGCTACCATACATTTGGCTGGCCCCGAATGGAGCCCTCCAGTTTTCCTGGCATGGCTTCATGCGTGGCCATGAGTGGGTGCTCTGTGGCTCATGGGAGTGTACATCTGGCTGCTCCACTTTCAGATGGGTGGTTGGATCTGGACATGGCTCTTGGTTGGCCATGTGGAGTAGCATCTCGTCTAACACACCCAAAGCTGAGGCTGCAAGGCAAACTCTCCACTGAGGAGACTGCTCAGGTCTGCAAAGCAATCTTCCTGTCTTTTCTCCCTACCCTTCCTGGTGAAACTGATGGCACTGCTCTGACTTCAAAGCAAACTCCTGGGCAAGTGAAATTAACAAACCTGAAGTTCTGCTGAGAGAACAGACATTCAGTGGCCTGTTTTCAATTGCCCCATGGATCTGCTGAGGAGTTTCCTGGATTATTTCTGAGGAACAAATCTCAGCAAACCCATGTTACCTTTGTGACTAGCTTCTGGGTTTGTATGAGCAAACATAATGCTTACTCTTGTGTTAAACAGCTGAAATGGTGGCAACAGGTGCTATGTGTGGAGACACCCAGAGAGCAGCCTGTGGGGGTGAGAAACTAGGGAAAGCCTGATGGAAGAGAGAGGTTTTTAGAAGGGATTTGAAGTCAGAAGCAGAGTGTATGGGTGCCTCCACATGAACTGTCATAGGTTTGATCCCTGTGCACTGCATGACGACCAATCGTATCCGCCATACTTCAAGGCCAGTGCAGCAAGACAGATGGTCTGCCCGCCCACCCCCCAGGGGGCAGCTGGGCAGGCATCCCACTGTCGGCTGTCCCTGCCCAACATTCCCTCCCTCCTGGTGTGACCACTATCCTGCCTCTGGCTGTGAAGTAGCTGCAAGGGACTGCATTTGCCACTAAAAGCCCCACAGCAAGCATCGCTGCACAGTGGAGCAGACGGGGACTGGAATATGTGGCATGCTACTACGCCTTGGGCAACCTTACCCCACTTTTGGTAAGGCTGCTACACACTGCATCCGCGGCCGTCCGAGGATGCAGTGTGTACCCACCCTGCCGTGTGGTGGTGTGAATATCCGGCAGCCGCCAGCCACACGATACACTGCATCACATGGTAAAGCTGCCTGGAGTCGGGTAAGTCTGCTCTGGAGCTAGCACCTACTGCTCAAAACCCTGCAGCGGACCTCGCCACATGGTGGTCCAGACAGAGACTGGGAACACTGTGTTCAGAGGGGGAGTTCCAGGCATTGGAGAAAGGGAGCAGGGGGTTAGGATGGTGGCAGAGGAGGAGCAAAGTTCTTGGTGAGAACATGGTGGGAGATGAAGGCAGAGAGATTTAAGGAAGACCAAAGCCATCAAGAGTCTTGAAAGTGAAGCTTGACTACAGTACAGAGTAGAATCCTAAAATTTGGGTACTGAAACATACGGTGTTAACAAATGAGACGGTAGTCCACAATAGTCCACACCAGATTGATGTCCTTCTGCTTGTTTATTAGGTGTTTGCCTCCAACGGCCACATGGCCAACACCCACTGGACACGGAGCATGCAGAGCCTACCTGAGGACCAATGCAGGATAATGCGGCGCACCCATGTATCTGCATTAGGGGTGTGCATGTCATTTTCGTTATTACAATAACAATAACAACAATAACAAAAATGACAACCAAGAGTACCAATAACGATAATGAAAATGATACCGATATTGATACAAAAAATAATAAAAATAATGATACCAAAAATGATAACGAAAACAAAAATGAAAATGACATTATTATTGTCGTTATTATTAGTGCTGTGGCAGTTGGGTTTTGGACGGAAAATGTGGAGAGGGGAGGAGGGAGCAGACATCTTGGAGTCCTAAACAGGGTTGAACTCTTGAACTGTGCCTGTGCTGGGAGGGGAGAGCAGCTCAGCAGTATCTGATGGATGTATCGCTAGCCAACGAGCAGTGCAAGCAGACCCCAGCAGTCTCATGGCACTCTGAGATTGCTCAATGCCTGCTGCCTCCCACAACCAATCAGGGGGGCTCTGGGGGAGGGCACTGCAACCCTTTATAATGGGAGGGCCAGGCTTTTTCTCCCCATTCTGTGAGAGCTCTGTTTGTCAGGTTGTATTTACAGAACTGTGATGCTTGCACACAAAAAATCCTCCTTAGCCCTCACTGTATTACTAATACCTTTCCTTCTTCGTACCCTACATTTTACCTTCTCCCTTTCCCTGCCCTTTTCTCCCCTGTACATTATATATAGATGGTAGTATAGATTAGATATAAATGTATATTATAGACATGTAGATTAGATTAGAATAGATATAGATATAATTGATTAGATAATAGTTTTCCTTTTCCCTTCCCGTCTAGTTGTGTATGGGAATCGATACGATATCGATACCAAAAATAAAATCTTTGTTTGAAACGGTACCAATATTAATATTGACAGCGATACTGACAGTGATACAGACAGCAATATCGATACTGATAATGAAAACGATAATGAAACCAACATTGTTAATAACGATACCGGAAATGACATTTTGGAATAATGGAAATGAAAACGAAAAATGAAAACCACATGGGGGCCTGGTGCACACTCCTAGTCTGCGTCCCATCAATTATGCAATGGGAGAGAATGCCTGCACACGCATTAGGTTTGTCGCACAAAACCTGTGAGTGGAGGTTAAGTGGGGGCTGCCCATTTATTAGGCTGTACACATTAAACGTGAGTAGAGGGCTTCACACAGGGGCGGATTGGCCATTGAACCCACTGGGAGGATTCCCGGTGGGCCGGGCTGGGCTGGAAGGCTGGTCCCGCTGTCTTTTTAAAAAAAATTATTTAAAAAAAAATAATTGTTGGTCCTGACCCCTGTCGGGCCAGGTGCGGGGAGCCCTCACCCTCACCTGTCTGAGTGCCTCTCCCTCCTAGGAGCAAAGCAGAAGCTGCAGCAGCAGTGGGGACTCGATGGGGCTGGAAGATAAGGCTGTGTTTACAAACACAGCTCCTCCTCCCCACGTGCTGATCAGAAGGTTGCTACCGTGTAAAGAAGGTTCTTCGAGATGGCTCCTGCGCTCTGCATGCACAGAGCACTTGTGGAGCAGGCGACTCAAGGCAGGGGAGGACGGAGCCTCAGCTGTGGTGGGGCAGCAGGTAGGGCCTGCTGGGGGGGGTTTGGGCCTGCTTGGGGGGGCGGGGAGGCTTGGACCTGCTTGGGGGGGGGGGGGGGCGGTTTTGGACTCTTTTGGTCTGGGGGTCTGGTGGGGCCTGGCCTGGTGGGGCCTGG
>QEPC01012592.1:1014899-1047194 GCA_003113815.1 Sphenodon punctatus | reverse complement strand
GGTTGGGGGCCACTGAGCACTGAAACGGAGTGATTTGGGGAGACAGAGCACTGAAATGAGGGCCAGTACCCCCACCAGTGGCAGTCTCCCCCCTGCCAGCCCCCCATAACCTCCCACTCACCCCTGCCAGGCTGCTGAGGATCTGAGTCTTGGGACTCAGCTCTGATAGGCCCCAAATCTGGTGCACTCTGCCTGCCCAAGCCACGCCCCCAAGCCACGCCCCCTTGGCCCATTTCTGGCCCACCAAACACGGACTCCATCAAGCTATCGTTTCATTTGTTTACACCCATAACCAATGCCAAAAGTACCCCCAAAAAGGCATTTTTGTCTTAAACCAAACCACCCATAAATATGTCTGCCATGTATGGGTGGTTCCTTCCGGTTTCATATTTTTCCCATTGATTTCAACAGGAAAGGAAACTGAACTGTTACACCCCTGCCCCCCGGGGCCCTTGGTATGTTACTTACTGGCCTCAGGCAGTGGGTGTGTGGATCTGCTGGCCTGCCGCTGTGTGGGGCCTCCCAGAATACACATGTGCAAAATTGCTGCTGGGGCCATTTTACGCATGTGAAAAATGGCCACCACCCTTAGGACAAAATAGTGGCAGCCAAAATGACACTGCCATTTTGGTTAAAGGTGGTCGAGGCCGATTTGTGCAGCGCAGAGTGTTTGCTGCCCTTAACAGAAAGGCGACAGTCAAAATGTCGTCGTTGCCTTTTTGGTTAAGGGCGATGGCCATTTTACACATGCACAGATCACCACGTGCCGCCCTTAACCAAAATGGTGGTGATGTCATTTTGGCCACTGCCATTTTGGTTAAGTGTTACGGCTATTTTGTGAATGCGCAAAATGGCCCTGGCAGCCACTTTGCACATGCATGCTGCAGAACAGGGAGCTCAGCAGCATGCCTCAGCGAGGGAGCCTGCTGGGAGGACCCCCATAGCAGCAGAAGGCCGGCAGATTCTCACCCCCATTCTCTGAGGCCGGTAAGTAACATGCCAGGGCTCCAGTGGGTGGAGATGTGGGAAAATAGGGTCCTGAGGGGTGGCAGTGGGGGAAAAATTGGGGTTTTTATGGATTGAATTATGAAGCCAAAAAACCAAAACAACCATAATTAAATCCGCAAAAATCAATAAACTAAAACTGCTGAAATTGAAAATTGGTCTGTTGTGCCACCCCTACCCATAACCATCAGCACAGTGTTCATGAACTCAAGATAGCAAGTCATTCCTACTGTAATTACATTCTTCTGTAACGTAATACATATTAGTTAAACCAGTGAAGAAGTCAGTTTACCTCAAAGGTCACAGGAGGTATGAGGGAACGCCGATGTGTTGAGTCAGGACCTTCAATCAACAATTTTTTCACCTGAAAAAAATCATGCATATAGATTTCTGTTTAGTGATTTTGAACTTCATCTGAGGGAGATGGATCATTCTTAGCAGAGAGATGCATTAAAAGGTGATGATGAAAGGTGAGTAAAGCCAATAGAAAACAGAGAGGGAGAACTAAGTAGCTATAGGGGACTGTACCTTGTCTTCAAGGGAGGACAGCAAGCTGGTCAGCTGGCTAAGTTTCAACACAACGTTTGCTGGATTGGCTTCACCGGCCATCTGATAACAACAGCATTTTAAAAAGAAAGAGGTATGACTCAGACATAGATATACCAAAGACATAGACCCTGGAAGATCAGAGTTACACCTCATATACCACCTGTCCGAAAGGGCAATTAGCAGCAACAGCACTTATGTTACCCAAGTCTGTAAACTGTAATGTAGACCATGGCAGCAAAGGTGTTGACTGAGAATGCAAAAGTGCTGGGATGGGAATGACAGGTCAGAGGAGGATGGAAGGACAAGTTTATAATCATAGACTATGGACTGAATCATCATGAAGAGGAATTGCAATTTTTGTTTTCAGAACCACAGCCAGGACAGGCCTAAAGATTTTTCAGGGGCCTCTGCAGGAGAGGTTGAGATTATGATTTAGGTAGGCTGATGGAAGGAAGGAATTGTCAAAGGAAGACAGAAGTGATAGGATATTATATTTAGATGAGTTAAACTGGTGGTAAGTCAGTCTTGAAATCCTGATCCCCAGACTGCAGAAGGATGTATATACCAGAGCGCTTTACTTTCTAATTCAGAGGGAAGGGAAAGACAGAGAAGGCTATGAAATTGAGGTTATGCAACTCTCTGAACCCCTTGTGCCCTGGAGCCAAAAACAGGCTAAAGAGAAAAAAATAGCCACTAAGTATTTAAAGTTCTACGGGGCATTGCCATGCAACAAGCTTCCTTCCGATGTTCATTTGCCTGTTTGGTGCCATCATTCCATCTTGTCTTCATTTTGCCACTTCCAGAATTAATTACCTGAGAACGCTGATGGATTCCAGGGGGCAGCTGCTGCTCAAATACCTTCTGCATGGACTCCAGAGAGGGAAGAGTTCGAGACACCTCACTAAGAATGCAGAAAACATGTCAAAGAGCAAGGGTCAGGAAAGGACCACAAATGCCTGTGCTAAGCTTATGATACAAGATGGGCGTGTTCTACACAGCAGTCAATGCAAAAACAGCTGATGCTCTATTATAAATCAGTACCAAACCACAGAGGTCAGAGTAAATGTCAAAAGACAAGAGCAGTTCAGCACAGCAAGGATTGGATGCTGGGTGGGGTGTGCTGTTTCTGCTGCATAGGTAACATCACCTATGGTTCCTGAAGATGGGGCAGCACCAGTGACTTAGTTCTCAAATGTACAGGTGATGTAGCTGTACCAGGGCCCAACAACATGGGGTCCCCGGCCCCACACCCAGATGGAATGTGTGCATAGACAAACAGGTGATTGGCACCCTCTGAAGACTTGCTAAGTGCCTTGGAGGGCCCATTCTATCTTAAGCCCTTTCCAACCTAGCTATGCTGCTGGGCAATGCTAAGAAAATAATGGAGAAGGAAGTATATTTATACATCCTCCCTCCCCCCCAAAAAAGTGCAATAAAGGAGGCTGGTAATATTATGGATATAAGTGAATTAGCCTTCACTGTCTGAAGATTTGAATTCAAATCTAGGCTAGGTTGCAGGTGGAATGAATTTGTTGAGAGTTCCAGGGGTTGCTTGCTCAGGTTACAGAATTAGGAGCCACAACTCCCTAGCTCTCAGTCTATAGCTCCAAGATATTTGGCTGGAGCCGGTCAAGTGAATTACTCGATCCTCAGCCCAAAGCAACATTTCACTTTCTTGTTGATTTCAGTGAACTTTGAATCAGGCCCTTATAGAATTCAGGCAGGAGCATATGCATTTGGAGAGGTTCAGCTTGGGAAACTACATGAACCATATTTGCTCTGATACAAACACATACTACAGACAGCATAGTTCTTGACAGCTGCAACCACAGAGTAACCAACCTGCTGCTTATGCCAGCTCAGGAGTTTCATACACAGGAACTTCCCAATCTGAGACTCTTTACTGTACACTGCAGATTCACATAACACAGATTTTTTGATAAGGCCAAAAATACTGCTGTACAACCTCTACAAGCATTTATTCTAAACAAAGGCAGAAAGCTGCTTTATGTTCTCTGCCACCTTTCCATTGATTCCCCATGAGACTTACACAAGTAAAGTTTTATTCTCAAAATGTTCATAGGAAATGCCATGTATACTTTGGTCCATATGTGTTTGCACAAGCATTGGCATTAATTTGTGGGAGCAGCCATCTGGAAAGCATCTTGTGAGGGGAACTGTCCAATCACAGATTAGAAAAATTACAGTGTGGTTTAGGGGACCAGTTATTCAGCACAAATAGCAAATTATGAAGGGAGGGCCATTTATTTATAAATAAATAAATAAATAAATAAATACACATAGTACACACACACACACACACACACACACACACACACAGCCAACCACACACCACACCCGACACAGCACAGCCTATCAAATAACTTTCGCTTTTGGTATCATTACCAGTATCACGAGATCTTCGTTTGTGCATGGAAATTGATAACGGTAACGATACCGATACCAAAAGTAAAATCTTCATTTGAAACAAAACCGATACCGATGACAATGATAGCAAAAACGACTTTGTCATTAACAACAATAACAAAAATGACATTTTTTAATAATGAAAAACAAAAATGACATGGGGGTCTGGTGCACACTCCTACTGGGTGGCCCATGCTCCCTGATGAAACTGGCTCCCCTGCTGCTGGGAGGTGGAGCTGGGGGCCCCCGTTCCATCTTCTGCCTCAGAGCCCATTCCAATATAGGTATGCTTCAAAGCAACACAAAATTTGTTTAGCATCCTTTCCCCACTCCTGCTGGATTGCACCAAGTGCTCCTTAGCATCTCTGAAGTCTGGCACTGCATTTGCTCTTGGTTATTGCCTAAGCTGGGAGAAGTTTATCAATCAAACTGATGATTACTTTGAATAATTTGTCCAGCTCTACCATTAGGGAGCTTCAAAAAACTCTCTTGTTTCCCTTCCCCCATTGCTGACCTGCAGTTCCTGCAACTGTTCCCCAACCCTTTTACCTTTCTGACATTTACAGCTACAATTTATCCCTGGTCTGATGACAAAACACAGCTACAACTCAGCCAGGAAATGGGAAATAAAAGTTCTCAGTTCTGACAGGGCTTGATATTCCCAGTGTCTGACAGTAGCTAGTCAAATAAAAAATGCTAGGCTAGGAGAGCAGGCAAAAACCACATTCACACCTTCTGCTCTGAGCTGTGCCACACAGATTGTGGCTCTGGGAGAGAATCCGGAAGCCAAAACATGCGTGGGGTTTGGCCAGTGAGAAAGCCGCCCTCCCCGCGCAGCTTTGCCGGCAATCACCCCGAAAAGTACAGAGCTGGATCCCTGTTCTGTACTCTTCTGAGTGATCACCAGCAAAGCCGCGTGGGGGTGGGGTATGTGGCTTTCGCACCAGCCAAACCCAGTGCATGTTTTGGATTCCGGATTCTCTCCGGGAGCCAAAATCTGTGCAGACCAGAAGGTGTGAATGTGGTCTAAATTTGGCCTCATGTAGCCAAAACCGAAATCTTAATGTCAGTTTCTCCTAATGTTGGGGTTTTTTTTGGGGGGGGGGTTGTTTTGTTTAAATTATTCTTTTATTCATTTCTGGATTGGTAAACCTTATAAAAATAATTAAAAGGAATTAAATTTGGTTAAGGAAAAAAGAGAGCACAGATGTCTGATAAAACCCTGAGACCTAGTGGCAGATTTCATGTTGAATCCCTGAGTGCAACTGGGAAGGAAGTTGAGGTGAATGAAAACTAAAACTGGGTACCACCACAGAATAAATTAAATTTCAGCAGTTTGATTAAGGGATTAAAACAGAGTTGTTGCAAGCAGTTTCAGATTGTGGCCATTTTTAAATGAGTACGACTGGGTATGTGTGTGTCCGTGTCTGCTGAGTGGAACAACCATGGAGCACCCACTCAGGTGAAGTGCTTGGGGAGGGATTCTAATGGGTGGCTCCCTAAGTGAGTACCATGGCAGCCTCCACATACTCTTCCTGCCATGGACCATGCGGGAGGGGTAAGTGGGCAGGGCTGGCCTTGGAAATTGACATGCTCACAATGCCACTGAACAGTGGACCACTCAGAGGACATGGCTGGCTACCACTGTTCATGCAGGCTGGGAATGCATGGATGTCAGCTTCCACGCACTTTTTTGGCTGCCCCGTCATGGCACACTCTGGCTTTTTCTCAAGTGCTCCACGAGTGGTCAAGAGTGGGTGTTCATGAGTGGTCACAAGAGTGAGTGCTCTGGAGGATTGAGGGAACCTTCAAATCTCTCCCTTCACATGGGTGTTCGGGTGGGTGGTTGATGGGTGGACATGGGTGGTTGTATCTAATTAAAGCAGCCTAAGTGAGCTATTCACACCAATTAAGTTCCCCAGACACGCAGAAAATTAGTAATATATTAGAGGACAACTTGGTCCAAGGCTGGAGTCTAGACACTTCATGAGAAAATGAGATCAGCATCAGGATGGTTTAATAGAGAATGCTGATGGATATGGAGAACAGAAAGAGGATACTAGCTTAACTTTATTAGGAGTCCACAAGAGAACTGAGAAGTGTGGCAGGGAAAGTGCCTAAATGAAAATATTCTGAGATTCGAACACACTTTGAAAGGATATTCTGGAGGACTGGGGGGGCCTTCAAATCTCTCCTAAAGCTATCTCCTCCATCAGTCTTTCCTTAGCTCCTCATCCCTACCAACTGCTCATTAATGCTCCTTCTACCGTCCTTTCATACAAGGTGCCCTTTGCTCCTGAAAACTAAGCAAGTGCACCTGCGATTTCTCAACTTTGTGAATGTATCCCTGTCTATCCCTATGTTCTTCTCTTCCTTGTTCCCCCTCCCTTGGCCATCCCCTAGATTGTAAGCCCCTCAGGGGAAGGACCTGTCTCTATTCAATGATTGTTCAGTGCCAGAGACATTGCTGGCAGCAGTGCTATATAAATGAATAACAACAGAATGGGGTATATTAGATTAATTTCATTTTAAAGCAGTTACTTTTAAGGGTTGCCAGCAACCACTCGTGGTTTGGCCCTGAGACTCCCATAGGCCAAAAGGGGAGTCTTGGGGTCAAATTGTAAGACACTGCAACCCTAGCTACCACTGTGGAGCAGATAGTAATTACTAATTTAATTTTTGCGAGTACCTTTTCCATACTGCAGCCCCTAGTCCTGATTGGTGGGTGAGGGCATCAGAATCAGAGACCAGTAGAAGAATCTCAGCTAGCTCCACCACTTTTGAACCTTGGTGCCAAGAAGCCTGTGTGGAAAAGGGGACTGTGGGCCCAAGAAACAGTCTGGAGGCACAGGGCCTCAGCATGGATGGCTCTGACATCTGCAGCATCTTCCTGAGTTTTGTGAACTGAGCCCCTTGTTATATTCATCCTACAGCAGGGAGAGGCAAACCACATCTTACTCCAATGGAGTAATACAGGGGAAGCTTCCAGAGCTGATGGTTTCCTTCCAGGACTTGAACAGAAAAGGCAAATTCTTATCAGTAAAGTTAGTAGATGGAAAGCTTGAGTCATGAATTGGGTGGACTCACTCTAGGCACACTGGTGTAAATGTGAGAAGAATCAGTCCCAACATGGTAGGAGTATGTATATATAAAGCAACATTTGCTTGTTTCCATATATGACTTTTACTTGACAATTCTGTAGGCGTCATTTATCCAAGTTACTAAATTATCCAGTTAATCTTTTAATGCATTGCTGCTTTGTTTTTTTCTAAACAAAAATGTTTTAAGAAAATAAAATTCCATTGTCTGAAATTACTCACAAGAGCAACTTAGCTGCTGTTGCTGTATCTTCCACACATATCTAATATCCTGTGGCCAGAGCCACAGCTGGTATAAACTAGCATAGTTTATTAGAGTCAAAGGGTAAACACTGACATGATGGTTTGCTCGCTGTGGCCTGTTTTTTCACACTTTGGCCCATGAGGCAGCCCATCACATCTGATGTTTGCCTGGGATTGCCCCCGGGCGTGTTGGTGGCTAGCCCGGGCTCTCGAACCCAGATTAGCTCCAGGTCACAGCCCAGGCTACAGTCTGCCCAAGCGGGGCAAAGTGGGCCACAGCAGGATATTTTGTCTGTTGTGGCCCACCATGACCTGACCCAGAGCAGGGCCGCCATGGCCAGTGCCATGGCCAGTGCCATGGCCAGCTATCATTGGTTGCTATGGCTGGGTGCAGCGTGGAGGCGGGGCCGACCACACATTTGTATGTCTCCCTTCCCTCCCTGGCAGCTTGGCCGTGGGAACATGTGTTGGGTGGCCTGACGTGGTCCAGACCGTGTCCACCGCGGCTTTCCGACACAAGTAGTGTCATGACGGCAGCATGCCACCATCACATTTATTTCCACACATAGTTCTCTAGCTGACACAATTTTGTGCCTTTATACCACAGGTCTTCCACCTCTTATGAAAATGTATCCTAATCTGAACGGTAAACAGTTTGCTTGCACTAGAATGGGTTCACAATCCAAATGGCAGTAGCCTTGGGCATCAGTGCTCCAATATTATACTGACTCTTAAAATGAGCCTGTGTTTACCTGTAGACTCCTTTGCAGAGCCCTGAGAGCAGTTTCTTCAGCTGAGGGAGGTTGCTGGAGCCCATCTGCACTGTCTCTAAGTCACTGGTGATGTGAACTCGCAGATAATCCTGGAGGAGTTTGAGGTGCTCTTCTGAAATACTGTGAAAGAAATAAGACCTAGTTTGGGAAGCCATTTCTCCATTGCTGTTGCTGAACCATCAGGAAGCTTACTTTTTTCTGAATCAGGAAGCCAAGCCTCCTATTTGAGGAAAAACACATTCAGAACATTGCTCAGCTTTCTTGCTCATTGGTGCTGCATTAGTGAGTGTGAGTAATCCTTTCTACAGGGGAAGGAAGGCCTCCTTCCTCCCTGTCCCCAACACACACAGCCCTGCTAATTTCTTCCTGACAGAACACCCAGACAGCTTCCTTAGCTACCATGCACCTTGCACTCTGTCTTTCCAGCACATGTGAAAGCTGTCCTGATGTTCAGTGTTTGGAATCTAGTCCCTCTGTTGCCTGAATAGGTGCTCATATCCACGCTGGCTATAATGTGTGACACTAAAGACAGCCACACAGCTGCATAAGATCTCTGTGGTTTAGGCACACGCCTAACATTCAAGGCTCCTTCTGATGTTATCTTACTGTATGCTAAAAATCTCTCTGTGGGGGAGATCAGCAAATCATCCTACACTTCAGGAAGGCACTGCTCCCAGATCAAAACAGTCTCAGAAAGGGTATAAACAGATGGACACGGAAGCTGTTCACCCAAGGAGCTGCTCATGGGGTGTAACACCCCACCCCAGCCCTGGCTGGGTTCAGTTAGATGGACTCAGGAGTTTCCCCAGCCCAGTCTGCCTGCACGGTGACCCTCCCACACACACACCATGGAGTTGTGGGCAATCGCCCAATGCTCTAGGCTGGCATCTGTAACTCTATGGTGTTGGCTGGGGCAACAGCTGGCCGAAAGTGGAGCTGCCACTTCAGGTTTGGCAGGCCCGCTTTGCCGCTGGTGCTCCGGGATGTTCTGGAGTGCCACTGGTGAGCTCTGCTTCCACATCTGGTGGGGGCACTTTAGAGGGATGGCCTGCCTGGGGGTGAAGCAGGCTGGTGTGGTCAGAACCGGGGCGGCCATCTGTCTAAAAGCACCCACAGAGTAGGCATCAGACCATTGAAATATTTACGAAAGAATGTAGAAAGTGCTATATTGGATTAGACCAATGGTGCATCGAACCCAGAATCCTGCCTCCAATAGGTCAGGGCCAGGCTCTGCCACCTGGGAAGAATCCCACGCACTGCCTCTACCTCTGCTGCAAGAGCTACAGCAGGGGTCGAGGATTCAATAGTCAGCCGGCTGCTGAACTTCCAGGCTTGCTTGGCTTCACCTCTGGATCCTGCCCTCCCCCCTCGGCCCTAGGCTGGGTTCAGCGATGCAGTCCCAGCTCTGCCACTGCTGCAGGGGTCAGGGATTTTATTTATTTCATTTATTTATTTATATGTACATTTTTACCCTGCCTTTCTCACTACAAGCGACTTGGGGCAGCTCACAAAATACATAAGTAAAACACATTATACATATAAAAATATAAAACATATAAAACATATTAAAATTCTAATAAGAACATAAGAACATAAAAAGTGCCATACTAGGTCAGACCAATGGTCCATATAGCCCAGCATTCTGTCTCCAACAGTGGCCAATCACGGTGGTTTGGGAGAAGCATCCAACAGGTCACAATGGGGGATCCATTCCCTGTTGTTTCCCCCCCAGCTCCCGTCATGTTCCCTGATCCTGTCTGGCTAATAGCTGCTAATGGACCTATCTTCCAAAAACTTGTCCAAACCTCTTTAAACTGCTGTTTGTTTATTAGTTCCACAGCACTCATGATTTTATAGACCTCTATCATATCTCCTCTCAGTCATCTCTTCTCTAAACTGAAGAGCCCCAACCTACCAAGCCTCTCCTCATACGGGAGCCCTTCCATACCCTTGATCATTTTTTGTTGCCCTTCTCTGTATTTGAGATAGGGCAACCAGAACTGCACACAATATTAGAGGGGCAGTCGCACCATTGATTTGTATAGAGGTATTATGACATCCTCAGTTTTATTCTCTATTCTCCTGCGAAGAATTCCTAATATTGTTTGCTTTTTTGACTGCTGCTGCACACTGCGCTGTAGATTTCATTGTATTGTCCACAACCACCCCCAGATCCTTATTTTGTGCATGATCCTATAATCATGCACAAAATAATAAAACACCCACAGTGCAGAAAAGAAATGCCCCAGTTTTACCCCAACATACCCATTCCACCCTCCTCTCCTCCCCCCGCCGAACGCCTGGCAAAAAAGCCAGGTCTTACAATTTTGTCAGAAGGCAAGAAGATTCAGACTGAGGTGAAGTTCCACCAGAAGGGAGTTCCAAAGTGATGGTGTGGCTGCCAAGAATGCCCTCCTGTCCACCTGATCCTGTCGGTAACGCAGGACTTCCAGGAGGGCACCCCGGACAGCTGCAGGGGCTGACCAGGGGCCCAGGGGATCACTCAAATAAGTGGGGCCTAGACTGTGAAGAGTTTTAAAGGGCAATACCAGTACCTTGAATTGGGCCCTGAAGACAATAGGCAACCAGTGCAGTGCTTGGAGCACAGGTGTTATGTGATCCCTGCAGCCTGTCCCAGTAAGGCCTCGAGGTGACGAATGCATGGATGATAGGGGCAAGATAGGAGTCTGAAATATATGGGCAGAGCCAGACTAGTGGCCAGCACTGGTCGCCAAGGCTCCCTTCTTCCACAGTGGCTAATTGGATTTGTTTCTTCGCCCCTGGCCCCACCCCATGAAATCTCCAGGTTGGATTCAGTGCAGCCCTTGCTGGCTGCTTTCCATATGGCCATGTGATATGTGCTGGAGTGGCTAGGGGCCTGGGGCCATGATCTTGGGTGGATGGGGGCGGGGGGGCTGAGGGAAGGGGTTGTAGGCTGGAAGCCACAATGGTGGAGGGGGGGTGTTGAGCAAAGGGGCTGCTGGTTGGGGGTCATGATCTGGAGGAAGGTTTTGAGAGAAGGGGCTGCTGGGGTGGGTTGGATGCAGACTGGGACTGGAGCCATCAGGGGTTTGGGGGGGTGTTGGAAGCAGACTAGAGTCATCTGTGGAAGGGGTTGGGGGTTGCTGTGGCTGTGCTGGGTTGTTTGATCTATGCTTGATCACCTGGATCTATGTTTTAATTGGACTTCTGTGTTGGGAGGGTAACAGGGATATGCTCAAGAGAAGGAGGGTCCAGACCATGGGTCTGTGCCACGGATCTGTCCTTATCCTTGTGTGCATGCCTGCTCTGCTCACTGCTCTTAAGCTCAGTTTTTCAGTGCTTTGGTGTTTGAGATCCAGGCTCTAGTTCAGGAACTGGAAAGGGGTCACATAAAATCTTGAGTTTGGCCCCTGGGCCTGAGGTTCCTCACTTGAATTTATGTTTGAATTGAACTTCCGTGTTGGGGTGTAATAGGGATATGCTCAAAAGAAGGAGGATCCAGAGCATGGAGATCTGTGCCATGGATCTGTCCCCATCCTTGTGTGCATGCCCTCATCTCTGCTTACTTACCTTAAGCTCATTTTTTTCAGTGCTTTCATGGCTGCTCTGCACTGATCGGCTAAAAGAAAGCGAAAGAGAAAGGAGTTGAACAGGAAGCATTTGAACAATCTCAGCAAGCCTTAATCGGTTTCTTCAGGCAAGAAAGCAAGATGTGAGCAAAGATGATGATGCAAGTACATCTCTTGTTGACACTGCATGTACATCTCTTGCCAGCACAAGACCAGAAGCAGGAGTAGATGTGAACATCGAAAGTGCTCGTGATGTGGAAAGCAGCCAGATTCCTGCAGAAGTTCAATCAGGCTCAGGTGTACCAGCTGAAGACACTGCCTTCCAAGGTGCAGAGGATCAAGCAGATGTGGGGGAGGGTGATGCTGATCCCAGCATCAGTTCAGTAGAAAGAGAAGAAACTGCTGCGCTTCAGAATGCCTTCATTCACAAGAAAGAGAAGCAATTGGATGTCAAAGTCCATGCAGAATATGAGTACAATTTTCCAATCTCATACTCTGACAGCAGGTAGGATTGTTGTTTCTCTCCTCAATACTACTTTCGGATCTTGCCGAATGGTGATAAAGTGGACAGGTGTTTGCTTGTGTACTCAAGTCAAAAGATTCTGTCTTTTGCTTTGTGTGCATGTTGTTCCAGGAAGGTATAGAAAGTAGTCTGACGTACAGTGGACTTAGTGACTGGAAGCACTTAAATGAGAGACTGAGAAGTCATGAGGAATCAAGGACACACATGGAAAGTATGCAAAAGTGGACTGAGCTTGACCAAAGACTTACTGAAGGTACAACTATTGACCGCAATACCAAGATGCTCCTTAAATTGGAAGCTAATTGCTGGCACAAAGTCTTAGAAAGGCTGATCACCATAATACAGTATTTAGCAGAGCATAACTAGGCATTTCGTGGTAGCAGCAAAAGTATAGCCATGACAATGGGAATTTTCTGTCGCATGTAGAACTCCTGGCCAAATTTGATTCTGTCCTAGAAGATCATCTAAACCGGATCAAATCACAAGAAATCAAAGACCACTAACTTGGCCCATGAATTCAAAGAGAACTTATCTTACCAATGTCTGACTACCTACCTAGTGATCCTGGACTGTACGCCAGACATTAGTAATAAAGAACAGTTGTCTCTAATCATTGGTTTTGTTGATATCAATGATGATGTGAGAATTGCTGAGCACTTCTTGGACTTTGGTGAAGTGCATGACACCACTGCCAAGGGCCTTTGTGATGTTTTGTTAAGCCAGCTACAGTCATATGGACTAGATCTATGGGATTGTTGTGGGCAAGGTTATGATAATGGTGCCAACATGAAGGGCCTCTGCAAGGCGTATAGTCTTCATTCTCAGTCTGAATCCAAGGGCCTTTTATATTTGTGGAGATCACAATTTAAATCTTGTTTTAGGTGATATAGTAAAGTCATCTCCAAGAGCTTGGAGTTTCTTTGTTGTTTTGCAATGGCTTTACACAATCTTTGCAGCATCAACAGCATGGTGGGAAATTCTGAGGAAACGTGCCCCTGATCTGTCCGCAAAGCCTTTATCTGAAACAAGAGTGTCAACTAGAAAGCATAAAAGCGGTGAGACACCAGGCTGGTGGCATACATGATGCCTTGAGGGAAGAAGTACAGATTGTACATGATCCAGAAATCAGCAGTGAAGTCCGATCTTTGTCTGAAAATGAGCTCAGTTCTTTTGATTCATTGTCAGCTACTTAATGTTGTCAACCGTGTAAGCAAAATCTTACGAAGTTCAACAATGCAAATTAATATAGCTTCCACACATCCGAAATCTGTGCTAACTTTTTTCCAAGAGCATCACAAGAATGGATTTGTTGGCTCTGAAACAACTGCCAAAGAGATAGCAGAACAGATGGGCACTGAACCTCTATTTTGAGAACGTCGTAGTGCAAAGAAAAAGAGGCTTTTTTCATATGAGGGAGAAGAAGATACTCCAGTTGCCAGTGGGGAAGAGACTTTTTGTCGTGAGCACTTTCTTGTGATAGTGAATTGTGACGTGCAGTCTTTTCAGAAACGTTTTGAGCTTTATGAAGTTTACACAGATTGTTTCGGCTTTCTGTATGAACCTGGAAAATTGAAGGAAATGCCTGTAACAGCTTAGCAGAGATGTGCAGTGAGTGTTGTCAGGATCAGGTCCTCAAAATACAGTCACGTAGGGAATTAGCAAATATCAGTTTATTTATTACAATTCTCTTATCAACTACTCTATGCCGGGTATGCAAGCCCTCCGGCCTCCTTGGCTATCTAGCCCCAGCTGAGCCAGGTAGCAGTCCGCTGACTGGCGAATAACAAACAGTCTTTACTTGCTCTCCTTTGTGACAGCTTTCAAACCTCCTCTCTGTCAGGAGCAGTGATGGGCGTTCCTCCATTTCAGGCAGTGTCTCCTCTTAGGAACCACAGGCAGCCACAGCAGAGCTCCTTCTCATGCTGGAGCCCATCACATATTGAGGCTTGACTGCCTCAGCCCTTACATAGCTGGGTGGCCACACCCAGTTCCCAGTCACTTCTGCTTCCTGTCAGCCACTCTAGGGCCTTTCTTAAAGGGCTAGCAGCCCTGTCTGACTGCACTCTGTTACAATGCCATCCAGCAAACAGTTCAAACAGTATAAAGACCTTCAGACAGCTTTCCAGCATGGAGATCCTAGTGACATCCACGGACGGTGATGGACTCCACAGTGAACTCTCACTACTCTTACATTCCACTAAAGACAACCTAACACCACCAGAAATGCTACAATACTTGGCTTTGAACAATCTATTGGACATTTATCCAAATGTATCTGTGGCACTCCATATCCTTCTCACCATACCAGTGACTCTTGCAAGTGCTGAACAAAGTTTTTCAAAGCTGAAACTGATTTTTAAAATGATCTAAGATTAAGTATGAGCCAAGAGCAACTCTGTGGCTTAAGCTGTTTCTCAATTAATAAATAATAATAAAATAATAATAAAATAAAATAATAATAATAATGATAATCAATCATCATCATCTTTGTTTTTATATAGTAACCCCTTGCCATGGCACTTGGAGCATTTTACATATAACACACACATTTTAATCCTCACAACAACCCTGTGAGGTAGGTTAGGCTGAGAGAATATTGTGACTGGCCCAAGGTTACCCAGTGAATATAAAAATCACACAATCATTGAATGTTTTCATGATGATAGATGATTTTACAACAACAACAACAACAAAAAGCCAGAAGAGTATCATTTGCAAGTTCTGCATCTGTAGAAGTGATGAAACCACAAAGACTGCCCTATTGAGTTAAACAACTGATCCATGTACCTGAGTGTTTTTCAGATAAAGGTTGTAAAAGTGTCTTAGAGAGGGATGACATCTGTATGTTGTGTACTTTTAATTTAATTTATTACTGGTGTACTATTTATTTTAACTTGTTCTTGTCCCTGCTCCCCTCACAGGAGGGGTAGGAGCATGGAAGAAGTTGGGGAGTGATTGAATTTGAGCTGTTAGGCCTGTGTGGGGTGTTGGCTTTTATGGAGATGAGGGAATGGAGTCCGATGCTGAGTGCACAGAAGGCCTATGGCATGACTTCTCCTGGAGGGTGTTTTCTGGAAAACGAGGTTCATTCACCCGTTCCAGACTGTTTTGTTTCCAATAAAAGAGTCATTGCCTTTTAACCATATCTGTGTCCTGTGCTTCCTTTAATCTACAATACAAAACAGATTAAAATGTTCTTTGGTGCCCATTGTACTGTTGTGTTAAAAATAACTTATATGGTAATTCTCTGTAATTGTCAGAGGGAAGTAGGCGGGGCCTACCCCCCCCACACACACACATTTTGTCTTTGCCCTGTGCACCGCAATTTCTAATGCCAGCCCTGCCAATAGCAGCCACCTTTAGTTGCTTCAGAGAAGTGCACAACAGATCATAATGGAGTGATCCATTCCCTGCCATTCACTCTCAGGGCGTTTCACACAGACAGTTAGAGGGGATTCACACGTGTCTTTAAATCGCACAGCTGCCTCGGCGGCATCATGCGATTTAAAAAAACCTGCACTTCCGGGCTGGTGTGAATGCTCTGAGCGCGCACATTTCCACTTAGCCCAAATGTTTGGAGTGCGGTTTGAAAAGTTGCTCCGAGCAGCTTTTCAAACCGCACTCCAAACATTCGGGCTAGGTGGAAATGTGCGCGCTCAGCGCATTCACACCAGCCCGGAAGTGCGGGGTTTTTTAAATCGCACGATGCCGCCGAGGAAGCTGTGCGATTTAAAGACACGTCTGAATCCGCCCTTAGTCCGCACTAACTGAATTTAGTACAGACTAGTTTGTCCATCTGAACACTGTCAATGGCACTTATTAGTGTGGACTAAGAGATAAGTACGGTTCTTATAAAACCCCAACCACTAAGGGGGGATTCAGACGTTCTGATTTTTGCGAATTTTTTAAAAAAACGAATGTTTCATGCATGTCTGAACACATAAATTCGATTAAATGTGGTCAATATCGCACTAAAGAAATCCGACTTTCAAAGCTACTCAAACCTACCTTTTTGCTGTCCGTTTTCAATAAATCCGCACTTAACAGCAGTGTGAAAGCAACATCGTACTGGTTTTAACTGGTGTGAAATCTTTTCTGATGTGAATGCAACCGTGCTTCCAAGTGCGCTGTTTTACTCCTGCCCCTACCGGAAGCAGTGAGACCAGCTGGAGCCCTGTAGTTGCCTCGCTGGGTGCAGGCTGCAGCCAGCTTCTCCCCAAAAAAGTTCTTCCCCTCCATGCTTCCCGTCCCTTTCAATCATCTGCCTCTGCCTCTGCCGTAGTGCTGCAGCAGTAGCAGCAGCGGGATACCGGAAAGAAACCAGGGAGAGAAGCAGCGCGCCTCACTATGCGAGGGGCTTCTTTCCAGCAGCCTCAGGCTCTCCCTCTTTACTCCCTGCCCCCCCCCGCCCCCCAGTCTAGAAGTCCCGTGCAGGAAAGCAGGGGGCACCCCCTCCGATCGGACTGCGAGATAAAGCAGAAGGTTGCTACCTTGCAAGCAACGTTCTTTGAGTTGGCTCCGAACATTCTCATAACTGGGTTGTGCATGTTCACCCTATTCAAATAATAGACCACATGATGGTCTCAGCTTCTCTAGTATAAAAAGCACTCTACCCTTCAGAATGACCATTCCTTCCAACCCTTTCTAAACATACAAGGAAAAAAAATCCATGTGGGCTGGAAGGTTGTGTGTTGTGAGAATGTTTAGACCCATCTCAAAGAATGTTGTTTACAAAGTAGCAACCTTCTGGCTCCCCACATGCCACTTCCTGTAACTGAACCGCACTGAGCAGCCAGGTAAGCGCGCACTACAAGAAGGTCTGAATGCATTATTTCGCTGTACTTAAAAATGGTATGGCATGCATGTGAATGCAACAGGACTTGTTAACAACGAAATATTGAGAACCAGTTTTAAAAAATCCAGATAATTGCTGCATGTGTGAATTCGCCCTTAGTTTTATAAGAACCGTACTTAAAGTAGTCTGCATTAATGTCTTATTTGGTAGGTTACAATTACTTTCTGAGTCATTAGTCAACTACATTGTCCATCTAAAAGGCATCACTATGTTAGTGCGGACTAACAAACACTGTCTTATTTCAAAGTAGTGCGCATTGGCCGTCTGAAAACACCCTCAGCTCCTGACAGTCAGAGGTGACATCCCCTGACCAGCTTGACTAGACCTATCCTCCAAAACCCTATTCAATCCTGCTTAAACCCAGCTGTGCTACTGGCCTTCACAACATCCTCTGGTGACAACTTCCACAAGTTAATTGTGTACTGAGTGAAAAAGACTTTCTCTTTCTTTGTTTTAAATCTGCTGCCACTGCCAGCTAGCTTCATAGTGTCCCGCTCCCCCAGTTTAGAATTATTTGAGAGGGTAAATAACAGCCTCCTCTTTACTTGTTCTGCACCACTCATGATTTTGTAATTTAAGGAATGATGTGCTTGAATTAACAAGGATAGATCAAATCAGGAGTGACTGCACTGACCTTGGTGGTATAAAACGAATGCAAGCGAGATCAGAAGAGAGGCACCACATCCTCATCACACTTACCTAACAGGACAAAGTGAAATTGCCAGAGCTCACCTGCTGGTGTCCTGGTACTCGAGTCGCTGGAGCAATGTCTCGGAAAGGGTCAGTTTACTAATTTCCACCGGCTTGGCATTTTTGTAAGTGGGAGAAACTTCCTTTGTCTCACTTGCTGTGAATTCTGTCAAGAAAGTGCGTGGGGGCAGCACAGGCGGGGTAGGCACAAGGTCTGTCAAGGAGGAAAGGAAATGCCAAGTGATGTTGGCAAGTTGCTAAAACCACCCATCTCTCACTCTCAACCACAATACAGAAGCCAGGGCAAATTCTATTCATTTATTAATAGGTCTCTTATTTAGATAAAGCAATGCAGATCTTCCTCAGACTAGACCTCAATATTATTGAAGGCCCAATCCCACTCCCAGTGAATCAACAGTGATATCGAACACATTGAGTTTGGGGCTGTGAGAATAGTACTCCTGCTCAATGATCCTGCGCTCTACTCCCGATGTTCAGCATAGCCCTTACTCATGTATGATTATTGGTCTCGGTCCCTATTGCAGTAGTACACTGGTGCCCAAATCCAAGTCCAAAGATATATCCAGGGACCCAAGTTCACTGCAGTTTCTCCCATTTTGTCACCAATGGGCAAAACCCAGTAAACATGGGTCCTTGGATATAACTAAGACAGTCTATGCCCACAAACAGCTTGCAGTTAACCACATTTTTTCATCTTCAGGGCTTCTCTGAAGACTGGTTTGTGTTTATGCAGTGCTGTGAAAACATTTCTGTGTTAAGTATAATATGATGTTGGACCAAATTCAGACTTAGGAAAAGGCCCTATAATTTGATACGATTAGTAATTCTGTAGTCCCAAAAGCCTAGCCTTTGAGTTCATACATATTCATCCACTGTGGGCATAGCATAAAAAGAGACATATTTTCCCAGAGTAAGGCTTATTGAGAGAGTGTAAAGAGGCCAGAGAGAAACAGCCAGCTAAGAGAAACAAATATGTGTATGAGAAGGAAATCAATCATATTGAAAGTGAACTGCAAATAAAAAGCACACAAACATTTCATTCAATGATGTGCACGGCACGGGGTGTTCTCCCTGGTTAAAGGGTGAATCCATTCATCAGCAGATTTAAAATTTTGGTTCTCTCTCCCTTCTGTTGTTCCTTCTCCTCCACCCCTGCTTTTTAGGTTTCCCAAAGCTATGCCATTCAGCATTACAGCAATCTCCCCCTTGGTTAGGAAGTGGCTTTAGCTACATTTAATCCAATAGTGTCACCTTTGTTCTAACAATTCCCATCACTTTAGAACGCCCACGTACTTGGCTGGCATGATTGTTTTTAGAAAAGGAGAGTTAGGCTTATTTTCCTGAAAAGAATGGTCCATGGCCCCTGTGAGCATTGTGACTCACAGAGTGATGACAAGCAGCAGCTGGCATTGCATTTAGCTACCACAGTGATAGGGAGAGTCATGCGTAGATACTGTGATAGCTAATCACCTTGCAAAATCAAATCATCAGTGAAAATGGCCTACCCAGAGACTTCATTTTTCACACATTAGCAAAGTTTGTGCTATATGTTTACATGTTTTAAAATATAATGTTCATCAACACTTTCCAGCCATCTCTAATGTCTCTATTTCCAGTTTAATCCTCTTTTGAAGGATAGAATGTCAGCAGACTGGCAATTCTACCATTTCACTCAAGCACTGCCCTTCACTTAAAACAGGGGTGGGGATACTTTTTCCTCCTTTGAAAGTTATTATTAATTATTATTATTGTTGTTAAGTGTTTAT
Organism: Sphenodon punctatus; assembly: GCA_003113815.1. Classification (NCBI taxonomy): domain Eukaryota; kingdom Metazoa; phylum Chordata; class Lepidosauria; order Sphenodontia; family Sphenodontidae; genus Sphenodon; species Sphenodon punctatus. The sequence goes on along the minus strand of QEPC01012592.1, from coordinate 1,027,693 downwards.
ATAGCACAAGCAATGTACTTGTCACTGAGCAGTTGTGTACAGCTAGCACAAACTCTGTGAGCTGTATAGGAACTGAAACGAGGTATGCTCAGGATGGGGAGAGGAAGGAGAGGGTCCAGATCATGAATATGTGTCATATCTAAGTATCCCCTATTCTTGAGGGCATGTCCTCATCTCTGCTCCTTTCCCCTGAGCTCACTCTTACAAGGCTTAAGGGTTGGGGGTGGTTCCATGGATCAGATTCAGAAATTTGAAAGGGGCCATATAAAAAAGCAGCTGTGGGTCAGATTTGACCCATGGGCCATAGGTTACTCCCTGCCTTGATTTAGAGCACTGGGCAGAAGACAATGGCCTCATATGGGACTAAAATAGTGCTGGTGAATCCCAGCCTCCAGGTCGGCATGTTCACTATGCTGTTCCATAGGCCTGACATATGAATCTTCTGAGACAGCAAAAAGGGCAGAGGCTGCTGGACAGGGCAAAATGCGACTTAGTCCATTGGTTGTGTGGAAGCTATGGTGTAGCTACTATGGCACAAAGGGGCTTATATTTGAGCCTGAGCCCTGCACTCAGGGGAAAGAAGGGAGAATTTGCAATGGGTGTGAGTGGTGCTAGGATATGTTCAGAGTGGGTGGAGAGGGAGTAGGAGCTGGGCCAGCACTCCACCATGCCTCTGCCTCCACTCTCACACCCACCCACTCTGAAAATTCCTAGTGGCACTCAAGCCACTTGCAAAGGGCCCCACCAGGAAAAACGTTTTCAGAATGGGCCCCCTGGAGCAGCAGCATGGCTCCCAGTGGGCTTGTGGCTGCCTTCCACCCCCTCGCGATGAGGGCTCGCAGCAGGACTCCCAGCTGGAGCCCCTCTAGAGCAAGGGACACCGTACCGAGGTAAGCTACACCCACGACTCTGCTCCATCGTTTTTAGGGGGTGCATAACTAGGACCTGAGTCTGGACCCTGTTCAGCCTTGCTACATTCCTGTGTAGAAGATAGGGATACCCAGTGGAAACAAATGTTTGATTGATATGGTTCTTTATGAAGGACAGAAACATTTAAAGCAGGAATAAACACCACAATTAAATGGAAACCAATATTATATGCTCCAGAAATGCTCCATGGAGCTATGATGGGCGTTGTGGCACCGAGGTAACCATTTACGGGTCCTAGACTGCTTGCAGCATGTGTTGGATGTAGGCATGATGCATCATGTGCATTCAAAACAAAGTGGCTACCATGGATGCTCTGTATGGTTGCAACTTGCAAGGATGCAGTCCTGTAGGGTGATTACTTCCAGGGAGTGTACCAATTCCAGATGTTCATTTGGTTGCAAAAAAAGATGAAAAAGAATAAACCTGACACCAACCACCCTCACTCTGCCTCTTTCCACATTTCCAGACATCAGGAAATTTAATTGCTGCTTGTAATGGGGTGCATTTTAGCTCTGGCAAAAGACAGATGCACACAATAGAAAAGGACCATGCCTTAGCATGGTGCTAAAGGCTCATAGGCACTAACCCAGGGAAAGGACACTGCCTAATACTGTTCAGGTGGGGAAAGCCAGAGGTTTGTAGGTATAAAAGAAGCCAACACTGAGTCTGAGGCGAGAGACTGTGGAGTAAGGAGTTGAAGCCAGAGGTTCTCCAAGGGAAGAAGGCAGACGTATACTGTGGACTGCAGAGGGCTGAAGAAATAGATATCCAAAGTCTGCTTCAGAAGAAACCAGGCCACTCAAGGATTTACACCTAGGGACTGCCCTTAATACACTCAGAGAGAGCACTTCTTTACTGAACTCTGTTAAACAGGAGCTGAGTCCTCACAGAGGTAGGAAACGGTTATATTCTGGCAGATTGGGCTGGCTGTACAGGAGGTGGAGGCCAGGTCTTAAAGCTACAGATGCACATTTATAGAAAGGGGACACTTACCCCATAAGGGCCAAATGTAAGACTAAAGACATGGTAAACGTTAGTGTAGCAGGGTGCTTGAGCTAATATTCCCCATAAGGACCCTGCTGGCCCTCCAAGTAGAAGAGGCAGAGATCCTGCTACCCTGATCTTTAGGGATGTGACAGAAAAGATACACTCTCATTAGCAAGTGCCATGTCTGACACTCCTCACCCATCTGTCCAAGCAGCTTTAACATGCACAGTACAGTTGCATCCAGGTACCCTTCAACAGGCTCAGGACTTTTAGAAATATTCACTGTGACAGAAAGGGCATGAGAGGGCATGATCATTCATCTCCTACTGCTGCTGATGGCAATGGGCTCAGCCCCTCTGGAAATTGGCCTTAGACTATCTAAGAAAGTGTTTCCCTGTGACCACATCACCTCTAGCACAGAACAAACCTCAATTCCATTTTAATTTATGGTTAGAGCCAGCCATCTCTTCCTCCCCTGCATTTCTTACCTGCATCATCCTCCGGTTCATCCACTGCCTCCTCTTCCTCATGCTGGACTGGGTATTTGAGGTGCCATACCAGACCCATATTCTCCTTCTTGTAGAACTCTGTCAGCTCATCCAAGTTGTTGAAATACTGTACTGGAACACCTTCCGATGCCTGAAACACACACGCCACCAAAACCACACAAATATCAACTACTGCTAGGAATCATTTAAAATATTGAACCTTATGGGAGGAAACAATATATCCTTATGGGAGAGAAGAGAAAAATGAACTAATACTGGCCATTTTTAAATGACACAAACACGCACGTCCACCCATCAAGGGCACATCCTAACACCCCTCTCAAGGTGGTGGTGGTGGGGCACGTACTCTCATGATCCATGCAGCTCCTACCCGTGGCCACTCACAGGGCACCGGAAAAAAAGCTGGAGTGCTCCATGCAGGGGAAGGCAAAAACCTGTCTGGGGAGAGGCACCCACATATCCCCTGCCCATATATCCTTATCTTTCCTCCCTTCCCTTCCTCCCCCTCTTCTCTATCCATCCTTATTGATGGTGTCACCATCCGTCCGGTTCCCCAAGCCCATAGCTTGGGATTCGTCTTCGATACTCACCTCTCCTTTAAACCTTCCATCGACTCTGTTGCCAAGTCCTGACGTTTTGCCCTCTATAACATTGCTCCGATTCACCCCTTTCTCTCTGTCTCCTCAGCCAAACCCCTTGTTCATGCTATGGTCATCTCCCACCTTGACTACTGCAACCTCCTCCTTGCTGGCCTCCCCCGCTCTCACCTGTCCCCCCTTATCTCCATCCAAAACCAATGCCACAAGTGCAGTCTTGGTGCCATACCCCAAATGAAATCCCGACTGAGAGGGAGCAAGAAAACCGATACGATCAAGATACCCCTGCAGCTGTTGAGCCACTACCCATTCAATAACTGTTCATTTAAACCTACTTTTAAATAAAATGGTAGTTACCCAATCACCTGTCTTCCGGGATATGCTGCTCTTGGGTGGAAATACAGTCCTCATTATCCTATAGTAGTTTAAAGATCTTAAGAGAAACCAACCACATACATGCAGAGGAGCAAACTGTCAATAGGAATTAATGGTTATATACTTTCCAGCCCCATCCAGTTATTTGTTGCTGGCTTGAAGCAAAATATTTATGGACACATCATAGTAAACATTCAACAGCAATGGCATGTAAGACTGGTCTACTGCTGTTTTGCATTGACAGAGCTAGCTTTCACAACACTGAGTTGTTACCAATAGCCTTCTTTAGGCATTACAATTCTTTTACTTGAATGCAGGGGTTTTAACAGCAGAATTTACATCAGGGGACAGGAGAGCCCTTCCCCCTCCTTCTTTCTGTTATGACCATGTTATTAATTATTATTATTATTATTATTATTAACAAACATTTATATAGCGCCAGCAGTGTACCTGGCACTTTACAAAGTAATAAAATAGACACGGGAGAGACATAGGAAGGGGAACAGAGGGAGAGACAAGGGGTCTAACATTCATGAAGATGCAAGGTCTCAAGTGCACGTACTTGGCTTGGTCCCTTTCTAATCATCATGATGTCACAATACTTGGAAAGGGGCATAGCCACATCAGAAAGGGACGATGGTGGCAAAGGGGCTATCCTGCCCCCTTTCCAATGCGACCTGGCGCTCCCTTGCCAAGCACATGACTCTCAGGAAGGCGGTGTGGTCATGTCAGTAAGGGATGGAAGAAGAGGCCTTTTACACATGCTGCCAGGGCCAAGGTCTTAAGCCTGGCCATGGAAGGCACTGGGCTTTTGTCCCTGCACCACTGTTTGGCCCTGCTTTGGTTTGGGTTTTCTCTAGTGTTCTCTCTCTCTCTCTCTCTCTCAGGATTCTGGCTGAGTGTTGCCCTGAGCTCCACCCATCCGGCTACCTGATTGGCTTCCAGCCTGGATAAAGGCATGCTGGGAGCAACAGGATGCTGCTGGAGCATCTGTTTTCAGGAAGTTCTGCTTGCTTGACTCGTCCTGGTGACTGCCATGCTTAAATTAATGTTCAGGTTGTGTTGCTTCTTACCGATACTCTGGTGTTGGTGTGGTCTTATCTGTTGATTGATTGATTGATCCCTAAATTCTTACTTGGGGTACAGTCTTTTGCCAATAATGTCAATGGGAACCGAGTCATTGACTTCAGTGGAAAAGTACTGCACCCACAGTCTCAGTGCTGCCTCAAAGGGGAACTCTAGTATATACTGAAGCAAAAGCTAAGCCAAATACAAAGTGAAAATCAGGCACAGTAAATATTAGAGTTTAAAATGAGAAACACTAGCAGAGTCGTCCAAGCTGGGATAAGCAGAGAGCAGCAACAACCAGTAACAAGATTTAATTTTAATTCCTGTGAAAGGATGAGTTCATAGCCCAGAAATTAGGACACAGCATTTTCAGTACTGAACAAACACATCTGAAATCTTAGAGTATTACCAAACATAATGCTAGGCACTGGATGTCTCTACATGTAATGCTTCACATCATTGCAGCTGCTTACCACAGGGGCAAATGTTACGTTTGGTCACACAAACCCTGGAGCAACCCACAGAATGAACATGGGTTTACAGAGCCTTGTTCCCTGGAGACATTTATTTATTTATTTAAATTTATATGCCACCCTTTCCAAAAGCTCAGGGGAGCTTACAAATCATAAAAACATTACAATACAAAATCCTATATCGCCCCCAACCCTACCAAGTTCACAACCCAATACCATCACCTCATTCCCCAAAACCCAAACCATCCCAATCCACTATCCCTGCTCACCAAATGCCTTTTCAAATAAAAAGGTCTTACACCGCCCCCAGAAGAAACCCAGGCTCAGGCTCAAATGAATCTCTAGGGGAAGGGAATTCCAAAGCATTGGGGCAGCAACTGAGAATGCCTCCCTGCGAGCCCTTGTTGTACGAACAAGGCTAACAGAGGTACCCATAGGGAGGTGCTCCTGGTCAATCGCAGAGGACACAATGGAGCATAGCAGGACAGGCAGTTTTTCAGATATGTAGGGCCCAGACCATTTAGATCTTTAAAGGTCAAAACCAGCACCTTGAATTGTGCCCACAGCCTCAACCCTGAAAGAAGGCGAGCCGCTGCATTCTGCACCAGCTTCCAAACAGTTATCAAGAGCAGCCCCATATAGAGCGCACTGCAATAATCTAGCCTCGAGGTGATGAAGGCATGGATGACGGTAGCAAGATCCGAGTCAGAGAGAAAAGGCTGGAGCCTCCTCACCAAATGGAGCTGGTGAAAAGCGCTCCTGGTCACCGCCACCAACTGACAATCCGGGAGCAACCAGGTTTGCTCCAAGGCTGTGAACCTGGTTGACCAGAGGGGACTCGACTCCATCAATAAGAGGCGTCCCAATTCCTTCCAGGTCACAAGTCCAGCCAACCATCAGCACCTCGGTCATATCTGGATTCACCTTCAATTGGATCCCACTCATCCAGTCTCCGACAGCAGCCAGGCATTGGGTAAGCACCAAGACTGCAAGGCCTCAGACGGATGAAAAAGAGAGGTAGAGCTGTGTGTCATCAGCATACTGATGGCATCTCATTCCAAACCTCTGAATGACCTCACCCAACAGCCTCATATACATGTTGAACAAGAGGGGAGACAGAATGGAGCCCTGTGGGACCCCACAGGGGAGTCCCAAGAAGATGATTAGCAATCACCCATCACCACGCTCTGGGATCTCCCCAACAGGAAGGAGCAGAACCACTCAAGAGCAGTTGCCTGGCGCACACCCCCGCCATGTCCTGCAGTTGCCTGCTCAGCATGTATGTTGAAATCACCCAAGATAATAAGTCACTCTGAGACCAGCTCGGCTAAAGCAATTAGGGAATCAGCTGTGCAGCGGAGTGGTCAGTCTGCCAAGAGGATTCCTAGTCTATCCCCAGCTAAATCCAACCCAGGGTGAACACACTCTATATCAGGCGAGTTAGGCACCAGATACCTCTGAAAGACCAAGCTGTCTTTACAGATCGCAGCTGCTCCATCACCCCAGTCTCTGAGCCGAGACCGATGCACATCTAAGGCAGCTGTTACATAGGGGTGACGTATGGGCTGGCAAACAAGAATCACTGGAATGCCACTTGCATCTCTGTGACACTGGAGGACCTCCACCATGCATGAGTGATCATGCAGCCTATTAAATGGACATTGGTCATATGTTTGCAGACTAGCCAGGATTTGCACACATAGTGCCCCCAACACTTCAAAACACACAATGCCGTGCACAGAGACACAGTGTAAGGGCTGCAGTATGAGGGGCATCTGGGACATGGGCAGATGTGGTGGTACAGGGTCAGGGCACCATAACAGGAAAAGGGAGAGCAAGACTGGGGACACAAGAGCAAGGCACTGGGAAGCAAAGCACAAGGACTGGGGCTAGGAAAAAGACAGGGAGCATGAGGGGATCAGGAGCCAAGCTGGAGCCAGACAAGGAAGCTGGAGGGCAAAAGAGAGGGAGTTGTTCTACCCAGCTTCCTGGTGCTACCCAACTTATATGCCGGCTGCCAGCCAAGCAGGAAGCTCGGAGGCATGACAAGAGTGGAGGACAAATAGGAGGAGTGTGGCTAGGAACAAGGCACGGAGGCTTCTTTGGGGGGCGGGGGGGAGGAGCTGGGCTTGAGGCAAGGCAGAGCAGTGGTGCTGCAGACTTAGGCTGGATTCAGACATGCTTTTAAATCGCACAGCCGCGCCGGCAGCATCGTGCGATTTAAAGCACTGTGCACTTCCGGCTTGGTCTGAATGCGGTGAGCGCGCACATTTCAGCCTAACCCGAACTGTTGGAGTGCTCCAACAGTTCAGGTTAGGCTGAAATGTTGCATTCAGACCAACCCAGAAGTGCGCGGTGCTTTAAATCGCACACTGCCGCTGCGGCTGTGCGATTTAAACGCACGTCTGATTGCGCCCTTGGCTGCTGCTCTAGAAACCGTGAGGGTTCAAGACCTACGTCTGTCTGCCTGACACATGGACAGGAGTACATGTGAGTCAACACTGTCAGCCTACTAGATGAGTCTGACTATGAGAGCATTTACCTGTGCAGGGCTATTGTTTTGTTTGTTGTCACCCAAACATATTCACACTTCACCTCTAGTGCTCATTCATCACAAAGCTGGTCTACCCACCCTTAGGTCAAGATTCACACAGGCAGACCCTTAAAAAAATCCTCTGGGCAGGGAGTAATGGAAGGAAGTACTCACTGTGGTGTACAAGATGGCCAGAGAGGTTGAAAAAAAAAGAAAAAGACCCCCACCCCCCGCTCTGTACACTAAGAGTTCTGCAGATCAGATCATCTGGAAAAGCATGACAGAAACTGTTCTAAAGAAAAGAGGAACCTGAGGAACTGGCATCTGCACATTGCCTGGGATCCAAGCGCAAACTAAGGGGCACGGAAACTCATACCTATCTAACAACCTGCCACAATAAGTAGGATCTCCAGCCCCACATTGGTGTGAATTTCAGCAGGAACCAACTGTGAAAGAACCAGCATGTGTCACATTGACCCTCTAAAGAAGTGAAATAAAGCGGGGAGAAGGTTTAGGGTTGTAGCTACCATGGAGGGAAGGGGCTTAGTTGAGCCCAGGCCCTGGACTCTAGGGGGCTCACTGCAAGTGTTCTCAGCACTGCTAGGACATTTTCAGAGTGGCGGTGGGGGAGAGACTCTGATCCCATCTGCGGCACTCAAGCCACTTGCAAAGGGCCCCACCAGGAAGGAAACTGGAGTAGAGCGCTGGACCCACCAACTTTTAAAATGTCCTTCTTGGTGGAGTTGCTGCCACTCCAGGGGCTTCACTGGGAGCCAGGGCAGCACCACAACCTTTGCAGCGGGAGGTCAAGGCTGGCTGGGAGCCCCTTTGGGAGGGCTGCCACTTAGAACCCCCCTCTCCCCCCTTGCCCTCAAGGGACCCATAATTAGGACATGAGCCTGGTCTCACCACAGCCTTGCTACACCACTGGCAGCAGAGGGGGAGTTATTATTTGAAACATCTTTTAAAAACCTCTCAACTCCTCTGCATTCAGTGCTGGGATTCTGAGCAGTCCCAGTCACTGTGATAGACCATGGTAAAGAAACTGTAGCAAGAAAAATGTGTGGAGGAAGAGTAACATCCTAGATTAAGGAATAAAGCAAGCATCACAAAATCTGTAGGTAAGTTCTGTGCGGCGTTCCACTTCTCTGACAGGCTAGCCAAACAATTGTCACTGCCAGAGGATTACTGTTGCTGGCACATATAATGTTTCAGGCATGTTTGCCTCAGAGGGAAAAGTTCACAGGAAAAGCAGAGGTGGGTGATAAAACGTGTTACTTGTAACAAACTTCCTAGGATCTGGGCTCCAATGAGCATTACAAAAAAAAAGTTACTGATGTTGCATTCTAAATAAGCTTCTGTGGGAGAACTGGGGTTGACTGGAGTCAGTCAGAGAGAAATGTTAACGTTATGCACATTGGCTCTGACTTGTGAAATGAGGAACAGAAATGGAACTGGGTAATGCAAGCAGAAGTGAGAGACAGCAGCAGAAAGCAAGCTTGGATTGCAGCTTGAATACCAGAGTCAATGTCTTTGGCATACATTTACATGTACATGGCTCCCTCCTGCTTTAGCTCTTTTTCAGAATTCAGTGACAGACTCTCCTGCACGGTCAGCACAGCACAGGTCATTTTTCAGTGATATGGTGAATTGTTCTGAAAGGTCAGGAATACAAATGACAGGTATCATTTCTCAAGTCAGCCTCGCAAATCTGCAGAAAATAGTCACTCAAATAAATGGGGCATAAGATGGATACAAATGGAGAAATTAGGAACACTGCCGCAACTCCATTAAAACCAATGGAATTGTCTTAGATTTATACTTCTTATCATTTCTATAGTGATTTCAGTGTTCAAAGTGCTTTACAATTCTTATCGAGCTCACCCTCACAACAACCATGTGAAGTAGGACATTCCCGTTTTACAGGTGGGGAATTGAGGGTAAGAGATAATGACTTCCCATGACTAAGATAAAATTTGAACCTTTGGTTCTCCCAAGTTCCCATCTAACATCTTAACACTAGGCTACACTGGAATCAACTCAGGTGCCATACTCAAACCCTCCCTTCTGCTTCCTCTTGTGAGAGAGACAACCATTGAGTGCAATCCCGAACCCATTAAAATCAATGGCTCAACTCCCATTGACTTTAATGGGGTCAGGATTGCACCCATTGAATGATTTCATATGTTACAGGCCTCCCTCTTACCACGGTCCGGGATCAGTTTCAGATCCCGGTCAGGAATCAGGCCCTCCATCCTTTAGATGTGCTGGCCTGATTCCTACAGGGGATCGGGGAGGGGGAGGGGCCACGTGGCGCGATGTGCGGCCAGACAGCCCCGCTCGCTCCCCTGGTCACGCGCCCTCTGGGAGACGGGCGGGCACAGAGGCCAATCCGGCCACTGTGCCCAATCCCGCATCGCGGCCTAGGCCACAATCCGGGCTGGCAGAAAATAACAGGCGTTACTTTCCGCCGATCCAGGATTGTGGTTGCGCTAACCACAATTCCAGAGGTGAGGCCGGCCTCACTGCTGGAATCATGGTTACTCTGTTTCCCGCCGGAGGTTCACTGGGATGAACATCTGGCAGGGAATCTTTTAGATGTTACGGGCCTCTCCTCCACCACAGGGGATTGACTGTGGTAAGAGGGAGGCCCGTAACGTCTGAAATTACACATTGTCTCTAATTCATCCCTAACTGGCTTCTGCCCTCTCCACTATATGGAAGTTGCTCTAGCCAAAGTTTCTAGTGATGTACTCCTTCTAGCTAAGTGTCATAGTCCACGTTCCAACCTCACCCACGCATGCACTAACACCGCTGATCATTCCCCCCTCCAGGACATCCTATCCACTCCTGCTTACATGACATGGTATTTGCTTGCTTCTCCTCTGCCTCCAACTGCTTGAGTAAGGCCTTTAGCACTTACTTCCACTCTCCTTTCACACCCTGTCCTTGGTCTCCTCTCCTCTGCTTCATCCTATTCCCGAACAACACTGTTCTACTGTCAAATTTGGAGAGGTGTCTTTTATACTTTCTGAGAGGACTAAGATGGAGTTACATTACAAAGACATATAACTAAGGTCAGCAAAAAAGGGGTTAAGTGGGAGATCTTTTAAGCACCATATAAATAGAAAGTACAGGAAGGCTTGAGCCTTGAGGAGACGAGGAAGCATTTCTCCCAGAGCCCAGGCCAGTCAGCAAGGAGGAACCATCTTGCTATGTAGAACCAGATCCTGGCAAGTGCAGCAGACTGTGCAATCGCACAGGGCCCTCCCAATATATGAGGTCCTTTAATAAACCTGAGTGTGAGAAGCACTGATGTAAAATATAGGCTATGGAACCTCAAACACAGGGAACCCCAACCTATGGAGGGCCCATGGCCATTTTGGAGGGAATCCCCAACAAATGGGGCCCATGGGTAAACTAAAAATACAATTTGCACAATATACTGTCCTACATGGCCTGCAAAACAGGAAGTCCCAGCCCCTGAAGGGGATGTTTTGTTTAATCCAACATTAAATTATGGTAACACTTTCCCTTTTCTAATATGTTAGGAAGGGGCCCAGACCACGATTTCACACAGGGTCCCATTTTCTTTGGATCCAGCGCTGTTGCTATGGTGCTTAATAAAGGGCAACTTTTCCTAACCTGGGTGCTGTAAGGTTATTCCCAAAGAGGCAGAGACAGTCTGGATACCAAACAGCAGCAACTTCATTGTAAATCAAAGATTTCAAAATTGTGAGTTGTGACCCAAGTGGAGTCATGATTCCAACTGCTTTGGGATATAATTTGCATTGGTTGCTGTCTTGGGTCACAGAAGTATATTTAAGTCTCAAAATGAGGTCACAGGTAAAAGGGAATTATACAGGGTGTAGCACTAGCTAGTTTGGAATGGGCCCTGGTGCACAAGATGGATGCCTGCTCTGCTCTGCCCTCCCAATAGCAGGGGACACAAATGCACCAGATACTGTGGGCCCCCAGGGTTTTGGACCACAGTTCAGCTGCACCTCCTATCGCTATTATAGCTACATTGAGCGTATATACACACTGTCTTCAGCACTCTGTAAGGATGCACCACAGCATCAAGTAGTGACTAAACAAAACAATAATGTAACTGTAGCTGTCTGTCGTAGGTGCCTTACGTTAGATCCTTAAATCCATACTCCATTTGATAATGCCAACCCCCAAACTTTCAGAAATAACCTTGGGGTTCTTTTTATTTGCCATCTGTTTTTTGTTTGTTTTTTAAATCCTTTAAGTTCATTTTCTATGATTTCAAGTATGAAGGCAAATTAGTTTTTTAAAAAGAAATTATGTAACCACATGACTCCAGGAGCTACAAGAAAAAGCATCACCTGCAAACCTTCCAACATTATAAATTCCTAAAAAAAGAGAAGACCCACCCTCACATTCCCTAGTGCAAATATGGCCCTGTACTCAAACTATGCAAAATGCTCTCAAAATAAAAATTAAAAATTAAAAAATGCCCCTTCTAATTTGTATAAATGTATGTATGCTGATTTGTATAAATGTATGCAAAATTAAAATACTTCACAGCCTAACTTTGGGACAGGGCTGTAAAAAATAAAGAGTTTTTCTTTTCTTTTCTTTTTTTAAAAAGAGCAAACAGAAAAAGTGAACATTATTATGAACATCATACTCATAGTTGTCATCATAAGCCCTTTTCACACAGACACTGTAACACTGATAAAATGGGTGTTACATTTTATTATACGTATTGCAGGGCACCCATAGAGCACACCTGCAGCCCTGCAATATGTATAATAAAATGTAACACCCATTTTATCAGTGGATGTTTTCAGACGTTACAGGCGGCCGGTTCACCACAGTGAATTCCCGGTGGGGTGAACAGAACAACCACTCCCTGAGGCGAATAAAAGTCCCGAACAGACGTGATGGGACCAGGACCACGGCCGGGAATCGAGCCGCCACATCACGGCCCGGGGCAGCGCAACAGACGTGACGCCGATTCCCAGCCGTGGTCAAAACACCCAGTACCCACTGGGCAGGGGCGGGACACAGACATGGCTGCCTGAGGGCAAACGAAGCCAAAAGGCACAAAAGGGAACGCCCACACAAGGGAAACGGGAAGGGAGGGGGGAGAGGGAGAAGGGGCGCACAGGTACCACACACAGCAGGCACACAGGCAGCGGAGCCACAGTGGAACACACAGCACGAGCAAACGCCCAGCCACACACACACACACACACACACAAGGGGAAGGAAGGGAAGGGGGACACGGGCGCCTGGACAACACACTAAGCAAAAAGGGAGCAAAGGGGGGGGGGCATGAAAGAGGGGGGGG
>QEPC01012592.1:953202-972829 GCA_003113815.1 Sphenodon punctatus | reverse complement strand
CTGAATGCATTATTTCGCTGTACTTAAAATCGGTATGGCATGCATGTGAATGCAACAGGACTTGTTAACAGCGAACTATTGAGAACCAGTTTTAAAAAATCCAGATAATTGCTGCACATGTGATTCCCCCCTATCTATAAAACACTCTACTCAGTCTGTAACATGTTGGATGAGATGACCTTTGAGCTTACTTACAAACCTAAAATTCTATAATTCTATGATCCAACATTTATTGATGATTAATAATAAATAATAAATGATGTGTATATTCACATGGTTCATATATTTCAGTAACGTACGGTTTTGTTCAGGAGTTGGGTATTGTTAGGATTATCTGTTTTTTAAAGTTGTGATGCAAGCATAAAGGAGAAATCTGTGTTTTCATAAGATAAATTATTATTGATGTAGGTTCTTTTACTCTGTCCTGATTATTTATATTTTAGCAATGATCAGTGATTAAAGCCCAACTGAGACTGGGTAAAAGGACCCAGGACTAGAACCAGCGTCCTTTAGGCCCTGAAAGAGGCAGCTGGCTTCACAGGCTATTTTCAGACGGATGCAGGATTGCCCACCCCTGGGGATGCTCCAGGGGTGCACCCCCACATCCACCTGTTTCCAGCCCCGCCAGGGTCTAGATCAGACAGACCTGGCAGGTTCCCTGACTCGCGGCCTGCCCACATGGAACACCACACATACATCACAGAGTTGCGGACTAGAGCATCTGCTATGCCATGGTGTTGCCTAGGGCAGGACCAGCTGGAAGCAAAGCAGCAGCATGGGTCCATGCATTAAACAGACCGCTACTACATTTTGGGCCGGTGCCCTGGGTTTGGGCTGGCCGTTCTGCTGCTGGTGCTCCAGGATGTTCTGGTCTGGAGCGCCACTGGTGGGGCAGCTCCAGGGAAGGTGCAGCCTGCTCCATGCCTGCTCTGTCTGTCTGATGGATCGACCACCCAGCGGTGAAGCAGTCTGGCCCGCCCAGTACTGGGGCAGCCTGCCCATCTATAAACACCCACAGTGCCACCAGTCAGCTCTGACTGAAGTCCTTGCTCCAGCTCATTAGGCTCTGCTTCAGTACCCCACCAGCCTGATGGGACTGCCCGCCCACTAGGCCCTGACTGGCTCCTGACTTGCCTGGCCCTGGTAAATGTCCCATGTGAGAGGAAATGGGAGACAGGCAGTGCAATGCCTGGGCTCAGTGCTGGTATCAGCCCACCCCTTCCCTCTCCTGTCTGTCTGCTTTTGCCCTGCTCCTAATTGTGCCCACATCTCCCCTCTTTTGAGAGCCCTTGGTTATGCCACTAGTTCGTATGCTTCAGACTTGCTGCCTCTTGCCATCCCTCTGCCTCAGCTCTGTTTCCCTCTCTGGCCTTCCTGTCTGTCTTCGACTGGCCTTCTGGCTTAACCCCTTGGCTTGTCCCTGGCTATGATTTTGGATTTTCTCCCATTCTGGTTTTGATGCTTGTTTGAGCCGGATCCTGTACAACTCACCCGGGCTCTGAGCAGACGCCTGACACCAGACCTTCTTCCTCCACCCCCACCCCTACTAACTCAACTCACCCCACAGTACACAGAGCAAGACAATCCCTACCCGAGAAAGCTTACAGTCTAGATAAGATGCCATAAGGCAGGAATGGAAACAAAGATGCTTTGACTTGACCAGACCATAAAAACAAGTACATTCTGGAGCCAGGAATACAAGCCAAGTCTCCTGAATCCTAGTCCAGTGATCTGTCTGCTGGACTAGCCTGCCTTTCATATTCTGCATTTGTCATCCAGTTTGTATTCTAACTGGTGTACAGTAAGTAGTAGGGGGTGGGACTCCAGAGAGAATTTTGGATTTGGATTTTTCAGTTCTTTAGTAATTTCAACTCTTGATTCAGATTCAAAATTTTTGTTCGCATTTCCCCCCCATTGTAGCCAATGGGAACAAACTGCAGTGTTAACCATCAGAATCAAAAAATCAATGTAAAAGATCCAAATCGCCCCAAACCAAAAAAGATCCAAATTTTCAGATAGAACCCAATTGGACATTTTCGGGTTGATTTGGTTCTATCCAAATCTGAAATTCCCATGCCTAGTAGTAAGTAAAGACAGTAAGACTGATTTTAAGATAATTGCAATTAAATTGCTACACAAAATAACATGGGACAGTCAGAACCGTGGTAATTGTGATTTTCAGACCATTGATGTGTGCACAAGGGGAGAGTGTATTCTTGGAATGAAAATAAATGTGTTAGAAGTAGTATTGGTGGGTGAGGAATCACAATGGCAGTGAGCTAATGCTTGAAGACAGACAGACATTGGTGCTGCATTGGGGGTGAAGGCTGCCCTACCAAATGATTTGTTGGCTTGCCAGTTGTAAGACTGGTGTGAAGGAATGCATGCGAGTAACCTTATTTAAAAGTCAACTCTATGGCCCTTTTTACATGCAACGCACCCACATATGAACACCCAGAAATCTGGATGTTTATGCATGGGTGTGTCTCATGTAAAAGCCGTGGTGGGTGGGTGTGCATGTGTGCGTGCGTGCGTGCTCCCGATGAACACGCATGCACACTCACCTCCACCCATCACCCACGCACGAAGCAACCGGCGAAAACAGCGGTTGCTCTGTGCATGTTGATCAGTGGAGGTGGGTGGAGATCTGTGTGCGCCCATCTACATCCTCCCCCCACCCACTGCACATGCACTGGCACGCACACCAACACACACACATACCCCTGCGGCCCATGTAAAAAGGGCCTATTTCTTGCACAAACAGGTTACAAGCCTACCA
The DNA here is from genome assembly GCA_003113815.1 of Sphenodon punctatus. Lineage (NCBI taxonomy): Eukaryota > Metazoa > Chordata > Lepidosauria > Sphenodontia > Sphenodontidae > Sphenodon > Sphenodon punctatus. The sequence continues at coordinate 970,050 of QEPC01012592.1, read as the reverse complement.
TTTAAGTGTGGCTTACCTGGACAATTAGCTTATTTTCTTTATTAGGTAGAATCCGGTAGGTATATACACAATTGTGGAACCTGGAACAAATCAGGAAAAGAGACTGTTAAAACAGCTAGACAATCCTCCTCTTAACAGGGAACTTTATTATCTCAGCATCACTGTTAGCACAGGGTTTTTAAATATCTTCTGTGTTAACTAACAAAATCCTGAAGTGTTACTGCAGTCAGCCTCAGACTCATGTGAGTTGTTCCATCTCCCCTTCTGGCCACAGTAAAACAAACACACCACATATTTCCTCCTGACAGGAGAGTGGGTGTTGCAAGGAGTCAAAGGATGGGTTTACACACAAACTCTCACCAAAATAACTACATTTTCCTTTTCATCTATGCTTCCTATTAAGTTGCAAACTGGGGGAGGGGTATGTCTCTTTTTTCAGAATAAAAGTACCTTACAGCTTCCCATGAAATGGATTTTGGTTCACACAATGAGTGGAAGGTTGAAATACATGCTTATTTACTGCCCAGCTGGTTTTAAAAAATTGTGCCCCAAAGGCTCCCAGATGCACAATACTCAGTTTAAAAAACCCACTTCACAATGCTGGCAACTATGTCGCTAAATGGCAGGGCACCAAGCTTCCACCTTCTATCTCTTGCTCTAAAAATAAAAAAGGAAACTTCGGCTCCCTCTCAACATCTCTTTGGACAAAACAGGATGGTTTTGAAGCATATGTTCGGACACCATGAAAAGTTTGGAAACTGGGATCTCACCTAGGGAGGACTGGCTGAACAGCAAGGGAACATATCACTTGCCTTTGTGTTCTTGTTGCTAGTTTATTCAAACCAAGCTTTCCTGCATCACTGCTACAGAGAAAAGAAGAGGGTTCCTGAGAGTGAGGCATCCTTATTTTTGGATTCAGAGAGAGCATCTGAAAATAAAACCCAGCACCTCACCATCTGTGACTTTGGGTATTTTCATATGTGATGGCTCTTAGAGCTGTCACACGTTGATCCTGCCCATGGTGAGAGCCCTCACCACAGGCAGGATCAGGCCCAGTCACTGAACAAAAGTGCTGGTGGCCAGGGCCGGGAACAGGGTGGGGAGAGGGAGTGGGAAATGCGGATGTGGTCCATATGGCACCGCCCTACTCAGTGCAGCCCAGCTCCCTTCCTGATGAGTAGTTGGGGCGGCCTCATAGGCTGCCACACCCACCAGAAAAGCTCTGGCCACTTGCCGGAGTTAGGTAGAGCGGGCCATCAGATGGGATGGCCCGCTTTACCATGGCCCGGGGTTGCCTTCCTCGCACTGTGGCATGGCTAACTCCAGGATGTGCACTGACAGGGAACCCAGTGTACAACCCGGAATTAGCCCTGTGTACCCAGTGTACAACCCAGTGTACAACCCGGAATTAGCCCTGCCATGGTCCGGGGTTACCTCTGCTCCCACCTGCAGCAAACATCTGGCGGGCAGGAGCAAAAGTGATACCACCATGGGTGGTCACACCGGAGTTAGCATGGCCACCTGTGGTAGGGTCACATATGAAAATACCCTGAATGTTCAAAGCTATCTAGGGGATCTAGCCATGCAATGTCCTCTCATCCTGTCCAGTCAAAGCAAGTCCTGCAATCATACAAATGAGACTACTTTCAGAGCCCAGTGCTACTGTTTAGTGGGCCAGCGGGCTAGCTGTCGAATGATGCAAGGCATTCATGTGCCTGCCTTCCCATTTGTCCGCATGCCTCCCAGACCCAGTCACCTCACAGAGAGAGAGAGAGAGATTGAACAGTCAGGTTTTATTTTTGGAAGCAGCCCTCCTGCACCATTTCCTCCTGTCAATATGCAAACCAGGTAAAGGTGAAATGTGCTTGTTATGCAGCCAGTGAGAGATATTATGAAACTGATTATCAGACTAGTCAAATGGTGCTATTGTTAAGGGTACACAGTGTACAATCAGATGACATGGACCCTTTGTGCCTGACCTCACCAAAAAGACATGCATAATAGTGCTGAGAATATTTAAGCAGAGAAGCATCTACAGCTAAAAAGCCAATACATGGGAAATTCATCCAGGTGACATGCAAATGGTGAGAAGCACTTGCTAAAAGCTTCTCCCTTTGGGAGGTTTCTTCAGAGAACTTATGACTCAAACATAGATGGATGGGGAATGTCATGAGTCAAACTACCTATTCAAGCAGCTTCCATATAAACTTCTGCCTTGCTTAGTTGTTATAAGCCTTGCTTAGTTGTCACTCTCAGCCTTTATCTCTTAAGCATCGTGGCTGGTCCCAAATACTTTTAATGTCTCATGTCAGAAGATACCAGCAGCTGCTTCTTCCAATGTTTTAAAAATATCACAACCAGTGTAAGTCCTGGTCATTTTGGCCTCTCAGAGCAATCTGCTGAGCTTAAACGTGTTGCATAAGCCTTTCTCACCTGTCATAGAGTTCCTTCTCTGCTGCCTGTCAATCTAAGTCCTTCAGCTCTAGTCACCATAGACCATTTTTTTCACACATACCCTACTGCCACAACCTGCTGTGACCACTAAGGTCTGTTAACTAAGCTCCTATAGCCCCCATCTCAATCTCCAGCCATTGTAGGCCTCTCTCAGGGAATGGGAGTTCAACGCACATTAGGAGGTGGTGGGAGGAATAGGGAAAGGAGTAATGGATTCTCCCTCTGTTCTCATTGCAGGTTATGACAAGTCAGAACTGTTTATTATTTGTATTATGGTACCACCTCAAGGCCACAGCTGTAATCAGGACCCTGCTCTGTCAGGAACCCTACGTACACAAGCAATGAGAGGTTTAATTCCCAGAAGTTCATCTGATATTTTATTTGGCTTACATGAGGTACCTTTGGATTTTGGGAAGATATCAGAAGGGATCTCAGATTTGCTCCTCCCTTTCTAATTCAGTCACAGAGAACTAACTGCTTTGCATGTTGTTCACTTAGGTAATGTTCTTACATACAAAACTAAACTGATTTATCAGGGTCAAAGAGCAATTATTCAGATTTTAGGAACTCACTTTGGAATTGTAATGGTAACACTACATTTCTAAACCACTTTAGGAATATTACCATCTGCCCCCAGTGGCCCTGTCATGAAAGTGCACAAGATGGCATCTATTCCTTCATCCCTTGCATGCAAAGCAATGCATTACAGGATGAATTCCATAGAGTTCTTGGCAGGAAAGACACTGCACTGAAGCCTGGGAATGATTTGTATACAGCGTGCCAACAAAACATGTGAAAAGCTTATATTACAAGGTACTTCCGTTTAAAAAGCAAAAGGGATTATCTGTTCCTGATTATTCCCAAAGTACATGCTTTGCCTCCTACTCCTGAATACCATTGCTTGATGTGTGAAGAATACTAGGTAAGTTAGTTTATTAAGGATTTAATAAACTAACTTGGCTGTTTGTGTGAATGTGGCCTTAAACAGCTATTTGTTAGACCCTTATTAGACATCAGGGGTGGTCTAACAGGGGAAATTTTGTGGGATTTTTTTTTCTTTTGTTTCCCCGGGATTTCTGTATTTTATTACAGGTTCGGAGTTATGGATTCAGATTTTTCCCATTAAAGTCAGTGGGAAATTTTCCCATTGAAATCAATGGGAAACCGATCCATACTCCCATCCCTAGTCCCAAGGCATGGGTCTAACCTACTCTACCCTCATTCCCCAGGGCCCTGGAGTGGTACTACTTACCAGCCTCAGAGGGCTTGATTGAAGGACTGCCACTGCTGTGGGAGCTCTAGCATGCTCCCTCACTGCGGCACACTCCCTGCTCCAGATCGCACATGTGCAAAATGGCTAACTGGGGCCGTTTTGTGCATGTGCAAAATGGCGGCTGCCCTTAACCAAAATGACAGTAGCCAAAAGGATGTTGCCACAATTTTGGTTAAGGGCAGCGGCCATTTTTCACATGTGCGATACGGAGCCGAGAGAATGCCATGGCGAGGGAGTCTGCTGGAGCCCCACAACAGTGGAGGTGCTTCAATCAAGCCGTCCGAGGCCAGTAAGTACCAGTCCAGGACCCTGGGGGATGGGGATGGGGGGAATTCCGGATCTGGAACTCCTGATCCCGTAATTAGCAGGGCTAATTATGGGATCTTATGGATTAACCCATAACAGGATTAATCTGAAACTGCAGTTCCCACCCCTATATGGCTCAGTAGCTATGCTTTGGGGGAGCTTCATGAAGAGGCCTGAGTTTTATTCCTTTATGTGCACATGTCCTCTTTGACATCTTAATTTCAAAATGAGGGGGCATTTCCTTACATAAACTCACACTTAAAGCTGTAATGGATATTTCTTTGGGCATCTGTTTTGGGGCAGACAGTGATGTGGATATTTGGAGTACTACCTGCAATGGAGAGGCCCCTTCCTTTCAAATCACCATCAGTTTATCAATCTTATCTAGATAAGCCTCCATCTTATCTAGTTTCTTCATCAACTGATTATGATTAATGGTCCAAACATGGTTTGAAACCTCTGACAGATGCTGGAGTAGATGCCAATCTTATAAAACATCTTGGGTTTGTCTGGAAGATACCCTGAATGTGGATGATTGGCCTCCAAGTTCTAACATATGAAGAGGTCTAGCAAAAGTCATTTCTCAGGGATTTACTAATGCCACTTTAAACTAGCAAAGGGTAGAGCCTTGGTGTTTTGCCTCTAAAATAATGATGTTCCCAAAAGGGATGTCAACATAATATTATGGTATTTAATAGAGACACAGAAGCAAGATACAGTTCCATTTGAGGGATTTCCCATTGGTCTCTTTCTAACTTGAACAAAAGTGCATAAGGACAGTGGATCCCTGGGGCGGCACAATGCTGCTACAGACAGTTTTTGCTGTTAATGCAGAGTTACCTTCTTTGAGCTCATGCTACAGACAATCAAGAACTGGACTGTGATTTCCAGTTAGTATTCCTCCCAACCAGTCGGGAGTTCCAGTTATAGAAAATATCTTGCTCCTTGCCTTTTACAGGGCAGCCATGTCATGAGAAAGGGTCTGAAAAATAGAGGAACTGTGATATCTGTCGGTTGGGGTCCCAAGTGTATTTGGCTGTTATGCACACTGTGTTTACTGTTTTCTAAGTCCCATTTTGCTGCTGCAGTTCAAACAAAGAAGAGAAGGGATTATTTTTAAATATTATATATAACATACATGAATATTACACCAACTTGCCTTTATTCAAATTAATTATTTGCCTGTGAAATCCCTCTAGGAAAATCACTATTTTCATCTGCTTGGTTACAGGTACTTTACCCCGCACTGGTGACTCCTAGGTTGTTAATATTAACACTGGAACCAGACAAACTATTCACAGTGAACAGCTAACTTAGCTCTTTTCCTGTTGGAATTTTATCTGTTACCCTATTATTCAATACATGGTTTATGGAAATGCAGCCTAGGATAGGCTGCATTTCCATAAATGATGTATAGAATATTAGGGTAACATCCACTGTGACTATTGCCCCAAGCATTTTCCATTAAGAATGTGCTGTTTATGTTGCGTGATTACTTGGTCAATTCACATGGGCCAAGGTTCTGAAAAAAGAGTTGCCTAGAATTAGGTATCTAAATCCATATATAGGTGTCTCAAATGTCTGGGTAAAGCCAGATGTGACAGTGGCCTGCTTAGGCCCGCTTTCGCTTTGCCCCACAGGCCACTGTCATGTGTTGTTTGGGGCCACCAGATGTTGACCCAGGGTATCCCAGGTCGTGCTGGCGGCTAGCCCATGCTCTCACCTCCACAACCAGTGGAGGTAACAGCCCGGGCTAGGGCCCACCAGACTGAGGCAAAGTGGGCCATCTCGGAGTCTGCACATCTGGCTCCCAGCCGGACTGCTAGCCCAGGTCACCTCTGCCACAGCCAGCTGCCATTGTGGCCATCATTAGCTGCCATGGCTGCCTGTCATGGTCGGGGTGGAGCACTGGGCACAGTGCAGGGACGGGAATGGCCAGCCACATTTTCCCATTCTTCCCGCCCCCCAGGCTGGGCTGCCATTGGCCTGGACAGGAGCATGTCTGATCCATGCTCCAGTGGGTGCACGCCCTGTCAACCCGGGCTGCCATGTTCCAGGCCGGCCCGTGATGTGTCAGCTTGGCTGATGTGTGGCTTTACCCTCTGAGAGTTCATGGTGCTCAGCAATTTGAAAATCAAGCCACTTAAATAAAGCATCTAAATATAGATTTAGTACTGTGTCCCTTTCCTAATTCAATGATACCCAAACCAATAAGGACCTTCCAATATGGCTTCACAAACACATCTTGAAACAAAAACTAATATAAATATTCACACTGTCCTTGCCCACAAGCCTGCTTGCAAACAGACCATTACAATATTCTCTCAGTTCTATTTAACATGTGAGCAAGCACCTTCTTAATATGTGTATATTAGTCATCCACCACTCTTATGTTCTTCTAAATTTCAAGTTCCTCTTCTTTCCTACATCATTCTGAGCTGCCTTTTCTGCATTTGGGACCACATCCTTCCTTCAGCTTCTTGTCTACCTGCATAGTCCTTTGTCTGTCTTGGATACCAATCCTGACTGATCCCTTTATCCATAAACTGCTAGCATGCAATCGCCCTGTTTCTATTTCCTACACACCTACAGAAAGACCCATGATGTAACTATGCACCTTCCCCTACAAGTATGCATGCCCCTTCGCTTCCCATACATTGTTGAAATTCCTCCCATGCATACACCCTACACCATAGTGTAGGGGACTCCACTACACCTGTTATGTTACATTCTGATGTATCTTGACCCAGCCATTATTTCCAACACACCCTCATTCATACTACACTGGCCTAAGAGGTCTGAACACATCAGATACAGTTAGACCACACGTGAGGCAGTAGCATTTTAGAACTGAAAATAATTTACTTTCAAGAGGAAGCAGCAGTAAGAAAAAGGCTTATTATTATTTGGTTACTAAGGAGAAGAGGAAGATTACTATCTGCCTGCCACTCAGTGAAGCTAAGGAAGATTAATTGGAAGGTCTATGTTCCTAAGAGGCTCATTTAACTTTTTCAAGGTTGACTTTAGGCACAGTGCTTCTTTATAGTCAAGTCACTTTTAAAATGTCTTCTGGTTCTTCTGGATTGCTCTGATCTTTCTCCGTCCTAAATCCTCATTCCCCCAAGTAAAACTAGTACTCTCAGCAAACCACAGCAGACATTAATCTTACATTCTCATCAACCGTTCAGCCCCACTTTAGAGTCAAAGAGGTTTATCTGGGAACAATTTATCTGGGAACAAAACAACTGCTGAGGACACCAAGAGGGTAGAAAATCACCAAAGGACAGCTTTTTCCTCCAGATTCCCTCCACCTCTCTTTGTGGCCTTGTCAGTTAGACTGAATCATTGTGAGTCACTCAGATACCTACATGTTTGCAGCATCCTAGTGCATAGAACAATACACTTCAAACCAACCTGGCTGTGTCAAACGTACGTTAAGCAACACACACTAATACACAAAAATAAAAGGGAACAACATATTCGGTGGACTCCGAGCTCAGTTTTTACTCTTTGTATAATTTTTAAAAATATATATCATGCAATGCATGGCTGGATTGGAGCAAGCTATAAGATAATACCCTGCCACTGAACACATCAATGTGAAACAATTATTCTTTCATTATCATTGCCCTGTGGGTCAGGTTATTTTGCCCCCTTTCTGGGGTGGCGTATTCTGCAAAGAGTCATAAATCTGACTTCTTTTAATCCCACCACCACACTCTGCACCCTGCCACAGGTGTTGCTTGCTGTGTTGGACTGTGGGTCACACTTCCTCAGTGCAGTGCGTTGTCTACGGGTTGCTGGGAAAGGTATATGGGTGGCCCTAGAGAGCACAGTGGGAGAGAAAAGCCATACTTACAGCACACACAGAGCATATGCCGAAGAGACAGATTCACTGGCTCGCACGAGAAAGCTTCCATCCTTCCCCACTTTGGAAAGCAAGTCCTCGGCCCTGGAGCGGGTGATGTTTCCATGGTACCAACACCGATCCATTGCCAGATCTGGAGAAAGTGGTTTAAAATAACAAACCACTACCACCCAGTCATCAATATTGAGCTGCTGGAGCTGTCTGTGTAACGTTCAGCAGCTGCTGCTCACTCAGCTTCCTGTTTCAGTGGTACAGAGAAGGAAAGGAAACTGAGCTGAGGAGAACTTCCTCATAGAAATAAAGCAACTCACAGTAAGAGTGACATGGTATGCAGCCTCCGTTGCCCTTCCCTGTCAAACAGCAAACAACTCAAGAAATTACCACTTTCTGTCCTCTATACCAGACAGCCCCATCCTGTGGGCCACTCTCTGCTCCCCAACTAGTTTTACATGGGGATAGCTCCATATGGTGTTAAGAAACAAGAAGATAGCCCGCTGCATTCCAGGTTGGGTTCCCCGCCACACTCCGCCTACAACCACTCCCTTCCCGCCCCGTGTCATGACTCGCAGCTGCAGCGAACGATGAGAAGAAGAAGCCATCCCAGGTGTTTCTTTCTTCCAGGCTATTATGACTCCAGGAGGTGGTTCAGTGCCTGCTATCCCCACCCACTCATGGAGGCTCAAACCTGAATTTATACCTGCTAGCACTTAGCAACCGGTTAAGGGGTTGCTCTCAATGACTTTTTGGAAACTGCAGCTGGTGCAGAATGCCGAGGCTCAGCTCCTTTCAGGGACGAGTCATCAAGAGTGCATTACACCAGTGCTCTAAAGTCTGCACTGGCTCCCTATAGCTTTCCGGGCACAATTTAAGGTGCTGGTTTTGACCTTTAAAGCCCTAAACGGTCTGGGCCCCATATATCTGAGAGACCTCTATGGTCGGCCAGGGGCACAGGTTCCATCTTCTGCCCTTGTCCATAGGACGGGTGTGCGCAGGAGGGCATTCTCGGTTGCTGCCCCAGTTCTGTGGAACTCCCTTCCCCAGGTTTGTTTGAGTCCCAGCCTGGACATCTTCCAGAGGTGGTGCAAGACTTTCTTATTTGAAAAAGCATTTGGCAAGCAGGGATAAATAGGGTTTGTTTGGGGGTTTGGTAGGGGTTGAAGACTGAGAGGATGGGTTTTGGGGAGATGGTGGGAGGTTTTTTAGGAGTTTTATTGTTATTGTATTTTATGGATTGTAAGCTGCCCTGACCCATTGTTGGAAGGGCAGCATATAAATTTAAATAAATAAATAAATAAAGTCACCATGTACATAACACTGCGTTTATTGAGCAAATTGCATACTTTGAGTACCTATAGTTAACATGGAAAGCAAAACTAAACATTGAAATGAAAGAGCGCCATCTTTGCATATTGTTTGCTCCTGGTTTCTCACATCCACAGCTCACAGCAATGTACAGGCATATAGCAGCAGACACTTTTATTGGGGTCTCGCCTGCTGAGGTGTTGGAAATCCCTCTTGATTCACATAAAACCAACCCAGTCAAACATGCGCCTCCTGTACCCCCTCTTAGCATCTTCTGCATTACCATATAGTTGGGGCAGAAAACATCCCCACTCGCCAGAGTACCCTGCACTTCTGGGAGTTTCCAAACCTCATGTAGGGCAGGTTCACTTCCCTGTACCCCAAGCCACTTGTTTCCCCCAAGAGATTCAGCTCCACCACCCGATTGAGGCACTTCCGGTGGTCGCATGGGTATCCTCTCAGTGTTCATCAGGGCAGTGATGAGGGGAAATGGCAAGGAAGGTCCAACCTCTGTTAGTGACATCCTTACTTCTGGCTGTGCACAAATGTCCAGAAAATTTGCATTCTTGGTCGCATCGCACTCTCTCAACCTGTCTGGGGCTTCCACTCTGAACTTTGAACTGCAGCAGGATTATGCAGTGTCTGCACTCCATCATGCATACATGGAACCCCACTGTGTACACATGCCACCCTATGAGCACATAGGCAGCCTCTGAGGATGGGTTTGACAGCATGCCCTGCACATCAGGCCTCCCCCAAATGTCAGCAACGGCAGGGTATCCATCTCCCCCAACTTCTCTGGGCCCCATATCCCGGGTGGCCACAGCACCCACAGACATTGGGCTTTCCCGGGCTTTCCCGGGCAAACAACCTACAGCAATAGCTTTCTGTGATGTTATGCTTGTTGAACATGTGCGGCTTTTTCCAAAATGATGGCGGCAGCATTCATGACATTTTGGAAAAGAGCAATCAGTCTGCATATGTGCAGTGGCCATTTTGCACATGTGCAGAGTGGCTGCCCTTCTCCAAAATGGTGGTGATGCTGCCACCACCATTTTGAAAAAGGATATGCATGTGCAAAACGGTCCAATGACCATTTTGCACATGCACATTGGGGTGTTTGTTTGTTTTTTATTTTGAATAGTTTTTTATTTTTTAATTAAGTATGGATCCATAATATCAATTCTTAATTAAATCTGGAAATTAAAGGTCTGGATCCCTAATGGATCTGAATCTGTAGTTTCCTCTGTGTACCCACCCATAACGTCCAGAGGACTCCCCAGCCCCCAGAGCAGCTTGTCACTATGCCATACCACCATACTGCTCCCAATCCCCCAAACTTCCCACTTTTCCCAGAATAAGCATGGAATGCAGGGATTTTGAAAAATATATCAACTTTATTTAACAATATAAACTTTGATTTAATTTTAACTTTACTTTAAAGTACTGTTGTCCTTGGAGTTAGTGGAGCCAGAGCAAGTCGGGTTTCAGGAGGGGGCTGCAACATCTGACCATATCTGCACCCTGGCTGCTTTAATTTCCAAATCAGTGTCCGCTAGGAGGAATCTTTATCTTGGGTTTATTGACCTAGAGAAAGCGGTTGATTCCATTTCAAGAGAGCGCCTTTGTAACAAGCTCCATCTTCAGGGTATAGATCCAAGATTATTATATCTTTTCATTAAATTGCACTGGGAGAATTCTCTCCTGGTGCGGGTTAATCCTCGGGGTGCATTAACCGGCCCAGTTCAGGTGAGAGTGGGGGTGCGGCAGGGGTGTTTATTGGCCCCTGCCCTCTTTAATCTCTTTCTAAATGACTCTGTAGGTTTTTTGAAGTCCTTTAACACCCACTCCCCGAATATCGGGGACCGTCCAACTCCCGTACTGCTATATTCAGATGACACTGTCCTGATCTCGCAGTCCCAGGTGGGCCTGAGGCGGGCACTGTCAGCTTTTGGGGAATACTGACGGGCGGAGTTCCTGTCAATTAATTTTGGCAAGACTAAGGTGTTGGTGGCGGGACCTAGAGGGGCGCAGAAATTACATCACTGGGCTATTGGAGATAAATATTGGGGGGTTATTTTTTCTTCCTACAAGGACTGGAGGAGTGGACCCATTTTGAGGCAGTTTGTGAGTTGGTCGGGAAATCGTCAGATGCAATTATAAACATTTTCTATGGGCAGGGGGGGAAGCTGGTCCAGCCAGCCGTGCGTTTATTCAGGACAAAGGTATTGGGCCAATTGCTCTATGCAATTCCAGCTTGGGGCCCTGCCTATCTGTCTGATTTTGAAAGTATACAAAACAAATTTTTGCGAGTCATCTTGAGAGCTCTGAGGGGAACTCCACAGGTGATTTTAAGAGCAGAAGCCCTTTGTATCCCTTTGAAAGTATATGCACTTAAGGCATTCCCAATTACAGGATCAGGAAGGCCTTATTCCCCCCCTTCCAATGGATCGCTAGTAGTGCAGGTGGTGACTGTTGGTCTCGGGGACAGCTGGTTAAAGCGGGCCGAGCAAGAAATACACAATTTGGGATTCTCTTTTGAAAGCTTGAAAGCCCTGGGATGGGTGACTGCCAAAAATCTAATTAAATGATGACTGAGGGATCAGACTCTGCAATCAGAGAGGGCCCTGATGGCTGTGCAAAAGGTAGCACCGGAATATATTGTATATAATCCCTTGTGCGACGGCCCTCACTATTTATTTGAATGGTTGGATGCCAGTAAGCGTATTGCGTTTTTTAAGATGAGGGCGAACGTTTTCTATCAGCGGTTTTGGAGGGTCACTATATAGGCACTCTGTGGGAGTAGCGGATGTGTCCCTTGTGCTCCCTGGAGGAGATAGACTCGCTCGATCATATCCTTTTCCGCTGCCCCCGCTATATGGGCCCTAGCTTCAAGTACTTGGGAGGGTACCTTAGGTGTGAAGGGTCTGTGAAGGGGAGGTTGGGCGGGGACGCTCAAAGACTCCTCTGCCCTAGGGATTCGGAGCAAACTAGAGCGGTGGCAAGTTTCTGTTGGGCAGCTGTCACAATTTGACAGTCCCTCCTGAGCTTTAGGTAAACCTGACAGCTCATATGTTGAGCTGTATTAGGTGAGGGCCTTATATGGGGGTTATCAGTTGGCTACTGACTATAAGCTGATGTTTCTGATTTTTGGAATATCCTTGTTATGTCATTATGATTTTAAGTGTATGAATTTGTCCCTGTGTTTCTTTGTTTTTATCATTGTTACTGTTATGGCCTCGGCTAAACAATAAACTATTTGATTTGATTCTAAAGTACTGTTGTTTCTTTCAGAACTGTTTTTATTATCTTTTTCTTCATTTCCTCCTGCACCTTCCCCTTCTTGCTGCAGCTGGACACGCACACTTTGGTGGGGCTAATGGTGGGGGGACATTCTCCTCCTCCTCCTCCTGTGGATCCGCTGGTGGAGGTTGTGAAGGAGTGTTTGGCAGCGGTGTGTTCATGTGACTGGTGGAGGGGGAAGTGTACCTGGACCAGGGTGGGTTGATCTGCAGGAGCGCAGGGCGGAGAGGGCGTGGGTGCTTTCCCAGGGGGTTGATTGCTGGGGGAAATCAGAGGGGTCAGTCAGGATCCAGGTGTGGCAGCATGAACTGCTGAAGTGGGTGTGCAAATAGCGTCTGCCCCTGCGTAACAGTGTTCACGGCTGCAACAGCTTAACCTGGAGTTGGATCGATTGGGGCAGACTGCATGGAGTCTAAGCCTGCATCTCAGCCATCTCCTTACTCACCTTCTTGAGCACTCTGTTGGAGCACTCCAACTGCTGCTAGAGGCATGCCCAGTGCCTGTCCTCCTGATAGCAGTCCAGGTGGACCTTGGCAGCCAAGGTCTTGCATTATGCCACACAAACCTCCTGTGCTCCCAGGCCATGCCTTGAATTGTATCCTGGATCTTGTCCGTCCACTGCATGGTCTCCCTCACCCCATCCTCCCTCACCAGAAGTTGTGGACCCCAGATTCTGATTCTGCTGGGCACTTGTTGCACAGGGTTCAGTCCACACTCGTTGCAGCGGAAGACCTGTAGCAAGGCAACAAGGAAAGCCTCAGTGTTTCAGCCCACGCTTGCCCTTCCTGCCGAGTGTAATGGTTACTCTTTCCATCCAATATAATGGCCCTCTGCCCAAGAAAAAACTGGAATAAATATCTGTCCTAGGTTGCTGCGGCGGGGTCTCTGGGGCACACAGTTCTCCCCACAATCACTGCAGAGGAGTGAAGAACATACAAAAATCAAACACCACCATTAGTACCCTCACCCCTTCCCCCACCATCCGCAATTGTGCCTCCTCCTGCAGCCTGCTGCCCTGCCATGGTGCCTTTCCCTCCCCCACATCCCATGGACCCATCATGGTGCCTTCCCACCCACTTTCCACACATACCACTCGCATTCAGTGCTGCTGTGTCCCAGGGAATATCCTGCTGCTCCTCAAAACTCTGATGGCCACCTATGTGAAAACAGTAACAAAAAAAACCCCATAATTAGTAGGGGTGGGAAGTTCGGTACATCCGGTATCCGATACTGCTGGTATTTTGGTGTACCGGCAGTATCGGATTACTCCGGTATTTGGGCACCAGTTCCCCGTGCCAGATTTTTTTACATTGAGGCCATTGAAATGAATGGCCGCAATGTAAAAAAAGAAACAAAAAAACCCCAACCACTTTCCCTCCCCAGTCCAGGCTGTGCGGGTGGAAGGGGGGACACCCCCACCCACCCTGAATTTAAAAAAATAATAATTTTCCCCGAAGTCCCGGCTAGTGCGGGCTCCGGGGTTTGCCCTGGGGAAGGGCATGTACCCTGCAAGGAAGAAGCCCGTCAGGATAGTAGGTGGGTCTTCACCTCTAATTAAAGAGAACAGACCCCTATCATCATAGGGCATGGGATTCCAGGAAAACCAAGGTCTGCCCCTACAATCCCTTCTCCAATCTCGCAAGGGAAGGGCAACAGGCGGGAAGAACGTGAGGACTGGTGTGAGGGAGTAGGGCAGCGAGGAACCTTGGGAGTACATGAGGAAGGATTGGGGACAAGAAAGCAGTGAGGTGGGGATGGCCCAGGAAGGGAGGGCGGAGGGGAACCAGACACACACACACACGCACGCTCACCTTACAATCTCCACAAACACTCACTCTTTCGCGCAGCACTTGGGGTAACAGGAAGGAAGGTCCAGGCATCCAATCTAGGTTTCACACAGCAGTCACATAAACACACAAGTACAAGCGGGGGACCGGTTTGTCTGTAATCACCAGCACCGCTGCCTTGGTGGCGCTGGCTTTTATGCCTGAATCCCCTCCCCCCATGCGTGCTCTCAGGCGCTCCGAGCGCCGAGGTGGGGATGGGGGAATCCCCACGTCACATCCCAACATCGGGGGCGTGACCTCAGACCGGGGTCTGGGCTCAACGGGCGCTGTCTCTGCCACCTCCTTGGGAGCCCGTGCCTCCAGAGGGGGTGGGGCGGCTGTGGATCGGGGCTGCTTCTGTTGCTGCCGAGCAGCGTCCCGGCATGACCGGGGCCCAGCCCGGGCGCTGGAGCTGACAATACCCTCTCCTCAAAGCCGCCGGCCAGGGCCCCAAGATGGGCAAGGTCGAGAGGGATGGCGTAAATGAAAGGTTCGAACCAGTTGGGGGGCATGAAGATGCGTGGCAGGCTCCCAGGAGCGGTCCTCAGGCCCGTAACCCACCCAATCCACTAAATAGTGAAGCCTCCTATGGAGAAGGCGCAAATCCAAAATAGCTCGCACCTCAAACTCTGGGCCGGTGGCTGACTGACTTACAGGTCCTGGTTGAGATGGGGGGTCGGATGTACGAATAGGAGTAGCTCGTTTCAGGAGGGAGATATGGAAGGTAGGGTGAATACGAACATGAGAAGGGAATTGAACAGTATAGGTGACATCATTAATCTGATGGAGAATGGGGTATGGTCCAATATAACGAGCATCCAACTTGGAAGAGGGACGAGTCAAAGGATAATACCGACGATCAATCCATACTAGATCTCCAGGCTGGAGTGGGGCTACGTCATGACGATGTCAATCGGCTTGGGTTTTGTAACATTGTCGTGCTTGGTGGAGGACTTGACATGCTAGTTCTTGCGCTTCCTGAATTTGTTGAGCAAGGGCTCCGGCCGCCGGGACCAAAGGCAAGGGGGTCTCTACAGTTCCAATTTGCAGATAAAACCCATAGGTAACAAAAAAGGGTGATGTTCCAAGGGAGGCGTTTGGGCATTGTTATAAATAAATTCCGCTAGTGGGAGCCACTGGTACCAATCGTCCTGTAAGTAGTTTATATAGCAGTGAAGGTACTGTTCCATATTCTGATTCACTCTTTCCACTTGCCCATTTGCTTGGGGGTGGTATGCCGTGGTGGGTTTGAGGGTTACCCCAGTGTTTGAAAGAGAACTTTCCAGAAATGGGAGGTAAATTGTGTGCCTTGATCACTGATGATCTCTCGGGGACAGCCATGCAACTTGAGGATATGCCAGATAAATAGGAGCGCCGTCTGTTTGGCAGTAGGTAATACCTTACACGCAATGAAGTGGGCTAGTTTCATGAAGTGATCAACGACGACCAACACTGCGGTATATTGTCGAGAGGGCGGAAGCTCTACAACAAAGTCGAGACCCACACGATGCCATGGGCCCAGAGGTGTAGGTAGCAACTGTAGTAGTCCCGCCGGGGTCCGGCGGGGGGTTTTTGTTTGGGCACACATAGCACAGCTGGTGACATGTTGTTGTACATCACGCGTCAGTGTCGGCCACCAGAAGGCTCTTTGAATGAGCTGCAATGTTCGTTTAGCCCCAGGGTGCCCGGCTGTAGGGGCTTTGTGGTGGGCCCATAAAATGTGGGCTTGACACGAGGGGGACACAACTATTCGCCCCTGCCGGATGTGGATCCCATCTTGTGTAGTTACCCCAGGGTCTATAGACGCGGGTAATTCATGGGAAGAAGCTTCGCGGAGATCCGCAAGAGAGAGGTAGGTGGCGGCAAAGGTTTTTCCTTCCAGGATTCGTGCAGGTGTGGTAGGGACGATGGGGTGCTCTTCGTGGTAGCGTGATAGAGCGTCTGCAAGAACATGTAATCGGCCTGGCCGAAATTGTATATGAAAGTCAAAACATGCAAAAAATAATGCCCAGCACACATGGCACGCATTAGCTATTTGAGCAGTTTGTAAAAACGTAAGATTTTTGTGGTCAGTTATAACTGTCACTGGGTGGCGAGCCCCCTCCAGGTAGTGTCTCCAGACTTCAAAGGCCACCTTGATCGCGAGGAGTTCTCGATCCAAAATGTTATAATTCCGTTCAGCGGCTGTGAGTTGTCGGGAGTAGTACGCACATGGCAACAAGATATCCGCGTCTTGGCCGGTCTGGAGGAGGACCGCCCCAATCGCCTTCCCGGATGTGTCGGCTTCTACATTAATTGGTTTGGCGAAAGTAGGGTGTTGTAGCAGGGGGGCTGTGGTGAAGGCCTTTTTCAAGAAGTCGAAGCTGTGCTGCTGGCGTGACCCCCATAGGTAGGGCTGATCTTTCTTTAATAGTTGCGTGAGTGGGGCAGTAATTTTAGCATAATTAGGGATGTATTGCCTATAGTAGTTGGTGCTCCCTAAAAATCGCTGGAGGGGTTTTACGGCCTTAGGAGGG
>QEPC01012592.1:924044-946081 GCA_003113815.1 Sphenodon punctatus | reverse complement strand
ACCAGGAGTTTAAACAGGATACGTTCAGGAAGGGGGAGCCAGTGAAGAGAGAAGAGGAGAGGCTGCACATGGTCGAAGCGACGGGCAGAGCGAATGACCTTGGCAGTGGAGTTTTGGATTGCGATAAGGGGGGACAGGTGAGAGCGAGGGAGTCCAGCAAGGAGGAGGTTGCAATAATCGAGGCGAGAGATAACCATGTCATGAACAAGGGTTTTGGCTGAGGAGGTAGAGAGAAAGAGGCGGATCCGGGCAATGTTATGGAGGGTGAATCGGCAGGATTTGGCAACAGAGTCAATGTAAGGTTTAAAAGAGAGGTGCGTGTCAAAGGTGAAGCCTAAGCTACGGGCTTGGAGAACAGGATGGATGGTGACTCCATCGAAGCCCTTGACCAGCTACCGGCACTTCTTCATGTCCCTGTTGTATCCCTGGAGTGCCATTGGTGCTGAGATTTCTTGGAACACCACCTCATTCCTGCAACATTTGACCAGTTGTTTTTGGATCTTCTGCTCCCCCCACAGAGTGATGAAGGCCTTGGCCACCTCCTCACTCCAGGGAATACACTTTTGACGGGCGGATTGGTAGGCGGAGAGTGCCTGCGATGGAACACCAGAGGTAGCGGTGCTGATAGTTGCCTGGCTGTCGTTCTGAGCCATAGTCACAATGATGTAAAGGCTGTGCAAGTCACTCCAGAGAAGGCAATGACTTTGAAACAGAGAGCATTGAGCATGTGCTGCAAACCAGGATGAGCTGGGGCAACACATTTGAATTTGGCGCATGTTGGGCTTTGAAGGCAGACATTACGTGTGCACCAGTAAGAGCAGGAGTGGAAAGAGGGGCATGAAGTGGTCACTCCTTAGAAAACTCTAGACTCTTTGTCCACAACTCTATGGTGCTGGAAGACCTGTACGTGCAAAGGTGCTGCACGCATGCTAATGGGATGTGGACACATGGGAGCACATTAGCCTGCAGTCATTTGCACAGTGGGCTCCGCATGCTCCGAGACCCCGCCACAAGTGGGGGCTGTGTGTCTGGTGGGTGATGGCCATGTGGCTGGTGAGGCTGAACACTTAATAAATGGTGCAGACTACTGGCTTGTTAACACCCATAGACTTCAATAGTCCCAATTTAATAGCTCCGTTATTATTTAATGTGCATATGCAGTCCTTGGGGGAGATCATGAGAGGGTTCAGGGTGCGATGTCACCAATATGCTGGTGATACTCAGCTGTACCTCTCTTTTTCAACCAACCCAGGTCCTGCTGTCTCGTTACTCTCCCAGTGTTTGGAGGCCGTGGCGGATTGGATGCGGCAGAGCAGACTGAAGCTCAATCCCGACAAGACGGAGGTGATGGTGGTGGGTAGTGCAAGGGAGGTGCTGGCTCCCCTTGTAGGGCAGGGGGCGCATTCTGCTAGCTCAGCAAGTTCGGAGTCTGGGAGTGCTTCTGGACTCAGACCTCCATCAGGATCAACAGGTGGAGGCGGTGGCTAAAGCCGCCTTTTGCCAGTTGGATCTAGTGCGGAGGCTGCGTCCATACATTTCCAGGCCCAATCTGGCCTCCCTCACCCATGTCTTCATCACCTCAAGGCTAGACTACTGCAACACGCTCTACGTGGGGCTTCCCTTGACACTGGTTTGGAGGCTGCAGCTAGTGCAGAATGCGGTGGCCTGTCCCCTCACAGGGACAGGTCAGCGGGAGCACAGAACACCTGTGCTCTGTACTCTGCACTGGCTGCCTATAGAGTACCTAGCCAGATTCAAGGTGTTGGTGTTGGTATATAAAGCCCTGTACAGTCTGGGCCCCTCATACCTCAGGGACCACCTCGCCCTCCGCGCCTCAGAGCGATCCCTTCGACCCACTGGGGGGGCCTTTTTGGAGGTCCCCCATGTAAAACGGGGGGCCACAATGGAGAGGGCATTCTCGGTGACCGGGCCGTAACTTTGAAACTCCCTCCTGGAGGAAGCCCGCCTGGCCCCAGGTCTGCTGGCTTTTTTCCGAGCCTGCAACACCTGGCTGTTCGCCCAGGTCTTCAGAAGGGAGGGTGGGAGGGTGGGGTTGTTGGGGGTAAATCTGGGTTTTTAAAGATATTTTTAGAATGTTGTTATAGTTTTAGTATTTTTTACTGAATTTTATTGTAATGTATATTTGATCCTTGTAAGTAGGCATGAGCGGGGTGGCTAATAAATACAAATAAATAAATAAATAAATATAAATAATTTATGGTATAACCAAGAAATGAGTCAGGCCCAAAGTATATCTGTCTCTCTTCTTTTGCCTTTCCCGCTCATGATCTTTGCCTGTACCCCTATCCCCTGGTAACTGTGGCCCTTTTCACACGGCTGTTTGGGGGTGAGTGTGCGCTGAGGTCCGTGTGCGGTGGGTGGGGGGAGGGTTCAGATGGGGCTCACACCCATCCCCATGCACGGAGGCACCTCTGTTTTTTCCAGTACCTCCGTGAGTGGGAATGCGTGTGCATGGGTTCCACCCTTGTGAAAAGGGCCAAAGAAGGAGATTATTCATTATTTGTATTGCAGTAGCCCCTAGAAGTCAGTACCTTATTGTGCTATGTGCTCTACAAGTATACAGATCGATGGTCTTTGTCTCAAAATGACAGCAATAAGAGCCTTCTAGAACAAATTACTGTGGAGGGGGTGTTATTAGTCAGACAGACAGACTGCACCTGTGGCCTGCCAATTGTCCCATTTTTATTGCCTTACTACCTGCTGATTTTTAGTGTCTCACCTGAAATTTTTGGCTAGATAAATAAGGTTGTCTCAAGTCCCGTATAGGCTATACCAACGTGTGCCTAGAAACAAACTAGTCTTAAAAGCAAACTTTGTCTTTGAGATAAAAGAAATGCATGTCTTTATGGCAGACAGCCTCAGTTCAGCTCACATACCAAATGTCCAAGGTGGGACAAAGTTGTCTTGACAATGTATGCTAAAGAGAATTTTGAAGTTTACTTCCCCTTTCTTTGTCTGTACATGAAGTCTGTGTGTTTATGTCCCTTCCCTCATCCCTCCTCATAAAAAACACAGTGCTGATCTCCAAGGAAGAAAAAACAATTGAAAGGGAGGTTGGTTATACCCTTTATATTTTCAATGGCCATGATATTTTTGGCAGAGCCATTTTGGCACATTTATATTTTTGCCCTAATTCTCCTATTCATACAGTTGCAAGCCATCTTAACCACTCTGCTCAGGATTCTCATTGCATAGGGTATGTCCATAAGAGAAGTGAAGCTACACAGCTGCAACCTCCCAGACCCCAGGAGAGAGGATGTGGTTGTAAGAGAAGGCAGGATTATAATAAGCCTGCACAACGTGCAATACAAAACATCACTTCACTGTGCTTTGGCAGTCCCTGGCTAACAGAACAAATACAGAATAAAGACAGCTGGATGTAACTTAGGATAGCCTGAAGTTAGGCGAGGGTACCAGACCAGCAGGTGGGAAAGCCACAATCAAGGGGATAGTGAGCGAAGAAGAGGGCATAAAGTTGATGACTATTGCAACACGCTCTGTGTGGGGCGGCGCAGAATGTGTTAGCCTGCCTCCTGATGGGAGTGGGTTTCTGGGAGTACATTACATTGATACTCCAGAGTCTGCACTGGCTGCCATTAGCTTAAATTGCAGGCTCAATTGAAGGTGCTAGTTTTCCCCTATAAAGCCCTAAATAGCCTCGGTTCCATATATCTGAAAGATTGCCTCCTTCCCTATGCTCCATCATAGCCGCTGAGGTCAGCCGAGAGCGGTCTCCTGCACATACCATCAGTGCATCATGTTCATACATCGAAGAGGTGTTCTCAGTGGCTACTCTGCCATTATGGAATTCTCTTCCCTTGGAGGTTTCCCAAAGTCTGAACATTTTCCAGAGGCAATGTATGACTTTTCTTATTTGACCATGTATTTGGCAGGTGGGGGTAGGATTTTGGGAGGGTTTTTAAATAGTTTTATTAATCATAGATAGTGTGTGTTTTATTGTGTTGTAACCCACCCTGAGCTGATGGGATTGGGGGGGGGGGGGAATAGAAATTTAAATAAATCAATTAAAAAAGACCCAAGATCTGATCCATAGTATTTCTTACAAACTTAGTTGTACTAGTGAATTTGGAGATTCCTGAAGTGCCTTGCAGTAGTATCCTATACTACAGTCAAGGTCAGGGGCTTTTACATTATTTCCAAACACAAGGTTATGCATTTGGGAAGGAGATAGGTAGGCAAGCTGAATGGATGGTGTAGCAGGGAGCAGCCTGAGAGGGCTGCTGTCCCTTTAAGGGGGCTGAGCGTGCCAGCCTAAGGGTTAAGTACACCTTCCTGAGTACTTAACAAGCTGGGTTGTGCTGGAATAGAAAAGGGCTGGTAAAGCCCAGAGTGACTTGGGAAGGCTACTTGTTCTTTAAGGGAAAGAATACTGAAGGGCTAGCTATGCCTACCTCTGGGTATATAAAAGGATACCAGCAGAGGAGGTTTCAGTCTGTGCCTGGACTGTGAGGAGAGAGGAGTTCCCAGCAGGATCGCTATCCAGTGCTGAACTCTGCAGGACAAGCAAGAGGCCAGGAGTTGGAATGCTGGCCTGTCCAGGTACGGAACAGAGCCAAGTCTGGGATAGCCAGCCTAAGAAGGACTATGCCTGGCTGAGCTGGGGTGTAGCCAGGGCTTGGGCTGCCAGAGAGGTTGCATTCACAGTAGTAGTATAGCGAGTATATGGACTGTGGTGGAGAACTATATATGTATGTGGACTATGGCGGAGAAATATATATAGTCTAATAGGATCCAGAGCACACTTGTCTGAAGTCCTGTTCAGTTGCTTTTAACCCTATGCTTTCAGAAGGTTTTATGCCCCAGGCTGGCTCGATTACCCTGCCTGGGCATATTTTTTATATATATATATATATATATATATATGTGCATGCCCAGGCAGGGTGCAGGCAATCGAGCCAGCCTGGGGCATAAAACCGTCTGAAACTGCAGAGTGCAGGCAGATGAACCAGCAGCCCAGAGGCAGAGGAACTGTGTATAATAAATGAGCTAAATTCCCAAGAGTGACTGGACATTGAGCTGAATTCCCCACTGAAGGTGAGCCATGGGTCTGTTCCTGCGGGGAATTATGGTCCAGGAGTTGTGCCCTGCTACAGATGTAATTGCAGCACTTGTGGTTTCCTGACTGATGAAAAGGAGTTAGGTTGGAATGAGTCCTGGTGCAGAAGACAGAATGGGGCCCCTCCGTCTCCCCTCCCAGAAGCAGGGGGGGATCACGGGCTCTCCAGACTTGTGGGCCCTGGTTCAACTGCACCACCTGTACCTATATAGCTACTGCCCTTGTGACTGTTTTAGCCTGCAGTAGCTCAGAAGGACCTGCATTAGAGACTTCATCCCAGGCATTGTAACCTAATCTGTGTTTAGAAAACACCTGCCTGGACAGACAGAAGGTGTTGACTCAGGTAGCTGTACAGGATCTATAGGCTCAACCCCTGCATTCCAGGGGTTTCTTGCATCACCCTTCACTCTAGTGTGCAGTAAGCAGGTAAAGGGATGTTATAATCAGTCTGTAGCCAGTGGCACTGGCTAGCAGGATACTGCAGTGTACATCTCCCCACTGAAAGACCTGCAGCAGTTCCTACTATGGCTGCCTCTGTATTTCGCAGCATCAGCAGGAAACAGCACAGCCTGGTGTAGCAAGGCTACAAAAAACCACTGCTCAACATGAAATGAAACAATTTCCATACAGTAAAAGATTAAGCAGAATCAAACTGAGTGGAGCTATTGAACAAGGCATTGTTACTGAAGGGATGCTGGCCCATATTACAGGTTCTGTAATTTTACAGGGTTATTGCAAGTTAGTAACAACTAATAGGCAGCTTTACATTATTATTATTATTATTATTATTTTATTAAGAAGTTTATGGTATAGCCGATAACGAAGCTGGTCTCTGCTCAAAGGAAGCTTTATCTTTGTTTTTTTGACTTAGAAAAGGCCTTTGATTTGATCAGCAGAGAACGGCTTTGGAATAAGTTGTTGGCGCTAAACATTGAACCAAGATTGTTATACCTCATGGTCAGATTACATTCAGGGAATTCCCTGCGTGTCCGAGTCAATAGGCAGGGCACCCTCTCAGGTCTAGTCCAGGTGAGAGTGAGAGTGAGACAGGGGTGTTTGTTGGCACCTGCTCTCTTTAACCTTTATCTTAATGATTCCATCCGTTTCATGAAAGCACCTGACACGTATGCCCCTAAGGTGGGCGAATGCCGTGTGCCACTCTTACTATATGTGGATGATACGGTGGTGACTTCGCAAACCCAGGTGGGCTTGAGGCGAACAATGACAAATTTTGGCAATTACTGTCGGGCCGAGATGCTGTCCATTAACTATGCAAAGATCAAGGTGTTAGTGGTAGGGGCAGGGAGTGTGTGGAAATTACATCACTGGTCAATAGGGGATCACCCAATTGAGCAGGTATATGCATTTACTTACCTAGGGGTGGTTTTTCCTGCTCGCAGAGGTTGGAAGGCGCATTTTAATGCTGTTCTCGAGCTGGTGGCCAAATCCACTGCATCAATTGTTACGTTTTTCTTTGGGGGGGGGGGGGGGGGGAGTTGATTCTCCCAGCATTACGCCTTTTCAAGGCCAAGGTAGTGGGCCAATTACTATACGCCTTCCCGACCTGGGGGTTAGAGTTTTTTTCTAAGCTAGAACATCTGCAAAATAAATTTCTGCGGCTAATCCTGGGGGCCCCAAGAGGAGTGCCCCAGGTGATACTAAGGGCGGAAGCTATTTGCCTACCCCTTAGAGTTTATGCCCTGCAGGCATTACTCTTATATTGGGTGAGAGTGGTTCTCTTCCCTCCACCCTCTAAAAGTACATTGATAGCTATGTCCATCTCAGCTGGACTTGGAGATTCATGGAAGGATTTGGTGAGCCAGGAAGTAGCCAAGCTGGGGTTCTCACCAGAGTACTTGGGATACCTCGGGTCAGAGGCAGCCAGGGAGTTAATTAGGAGATGATTATGGGACCAGACACTCCAAATGGAAGCGGCACTTACGACCACCCAGAGGGTGGCTCCCGATTTATATTCCCTATAAATCTTTCCTACCTGGTTGTCACTACCTCTTTATGTGGCAGGATGCAGACAAACGTGTAGCCTTTTTTAGGATGAGGACGAATGTCTTCCCCTCAGCAATCCTGGAGGGGCGTTATGCAGGTACCCCATATGATCAACGACTGTGCCCCCTATGTCTTTTAGGGGAGGGGGATACACCTGAACACATAATCAGCCGTTGCCCACTTTTTGCTGGGCCAAGTCTTAAGTATTTGGGGGATTTCCTGCTGACTGGAGGAACGGGGGACGGTTTACGGAGATTGTTGAATCCCATGGACTCCGTGACATCCAGAGCAATGGCCAGTTTTTGTTGGGCAGTAATACGGATAAGAAAGCAGGTACTACACCCTACTGGTTCTTGTTAATGGGGTGATATGGGGGTTACTCTGGCTTGTTTAGGTTTTAATTTCCTGTTATTATATTTGTAACTGTTGTCATTATGTTCGCCCCGGGACATTGGTGTGTTTTCTCGGGGCGGCTGTTTAGACTTGATTTGCATATACTTGTTATGGCTTCAGCTAAACAATAAACTACTATTATTATGGTATAGCTGAAGCCATCACAATTTATACGAAGTTACAACATAAAATAACATCAAAACAACATCCAACACCATAATCCATGATCTAGTCTCCCAACAACATGATAGTAAATACAAAACAAGTTAACACAATCAGGGACAGGATTAAATAATTACCCAACTACCATAATTAATAAAATACTCCCCCAACACACAAGATTAAAAGGCAATACCAAATAATTCTTGGTGGAACAAGGTGGAAAAGAAGATCAATAACCTAGGTTTGTCTCAGGCTTTTTTATCTGTGATTCCCCTTAAACAAGGTTTAAAACTCCTACGAGTTAGGATTAGGGATGTGACCCTACAACAACAGCAAATGGAAGTTATGGAAGGAAAGACAGCTCCATATTATAAATATTGGGCAGCAGGGTTAGAGAGACCATCTTATATAAGTAACTTGCAGGTACCAAAACTGCGTATCGCATTTACTGCATTAAGATGCCAAATTATGGAAACAGAAGTATTACGTGGGAGATGGGAGGGTCGTAATTATGCAGAACGTGTATGTATTTGTGGACTAGGAGTTGTGGAAGATCTTCCACACTATGTGTTGGAGTGTCTGTTATTTGAAGAGGCGAGAGATAAGCTATGGACCTCAGTGGGGGTTATGCAAGGAAGATCATCGTTACAAAGATTAATTTTTCTCTTGAGGGATGTGGTTCCGGAGGGTACCAAGGCTGGAGCTATATTTGCTTATAGGGCAAAAAAACTGTGGGCGGTTTGGCTACTAGATGTCTGAGCAGGCAAGTGGGCCCTCTTCTTTATGTTCCCAACTTATTATGTTGGGAATGGAAACTTCCCTTTGAGCTGGGTTTATTGCAATCAGCATTTGTTGAGGAATGATATTTTTGGTGGATGTGAAGGTGATTCTGTTATTTTGATATGATAACTGTCACTAGTTTTATTGTACATGTGTTTTGAAACATTTATACGCTTTTTGTATGTATTTGTGTGATTTTGCCAAAGACCATTATAGGTCACGACTAGTAAATAAATAGTTCTAGTTCAAGTTTATTCGTTACTTAGCACAAGCCATCGTAACAGGTAAGATAACCATACATAACCAATACTTCTACAGATAGAAGTCATGAAAACAAATAAAACAAAAAACACTTACATGCTAATAATTGTATCACAAAAATCTTTTAAAAAGCGTCTTCAACAAATTACCCTTATCTACTGGACCCCCCGAGTTCCAAATAACCCATTAGGTGCTTCCAAGGAGAGCCCTTTTAAAATTCAGTAATTAAATATATAACTTCAAAAGGCAATAGCACACATGAAATTAAAAGCATCACCCATCCTTAGAATCTACACAAATCCTCCTTTTCCTGACTGCTAAGAGCAGGAATTTAGCTACCTGCCTGGTTATAGTAGGAACTTTATCAGCCAGGAGAAACCTAACATGACCCCCATCAGCTCTGGATGGAGAATTACTAATTAAGGGAGTCAATCAAATATAACAGCATATAGAATACAGCCCCAAAGAATATGTGATATTCCACCCTGCCCACTCCACAAGGACAAACACATTGTGAATATGGGACCCCTTTAAAATGTCTCTCCAATACCGCAGAGGGAAAACAATTAAGTCTGGCCCAGGTAAACACCTTATAATTGTAAGTAGGGAGAGAATCAAGGTACTGTGCCTGAGATAGACCCACATTCAGATAGGCCAGATCATGCCTGGCAGAGCAGGAAAATCCAATCATTGCCGCATCTGCCTGTTGTGCCACATCTAACAGTCTTTTCCTAAGGACTAGTCTAGCTTTACTCAACCCCATTATCAACACCACCTCGGGAGAATAGCCCAACAAACGTTAGGCAGCTTTACATACTCAGTTCAGCGGCATAGCTCTGAAAGAGCACAAGCCCCACTTGTTGAGTGAAAGGAATGCTTGGTGCTGTGTAGGATCATGTTCTAAATATTCTGTTTGAGATTGCTTTACTGTTGAAGAACACCCTTGCTATATGTCAGCTTTCATGTGTGCCTGAGGAGGTTACACAAGGAAGTGAAAAGGCTCCTTAATCAGAAGGGAACATCTCACCCATAACCTACCCAATTCAGCCATTTAACTCCTATGTGCTGGTCATGCTGTAACCCTCTGCGAGTGTACAATGTAAATGTCTGCAAGCTTATTTGTAAAGTGTAGCATCACCTCACACTTAATTCCCTTGCAGAATAGGGCAGCGCACAGCCTTGCTTCAAAGGATGTGGCAGGTCATGAAAATAGGAACCAGTCAAATGGAAGCTAGATTCAAAACTCATGACCTCAACTTCATCAGCTCAGGGAACATTCCCTCCCAGCCGCTATGGTCTACGGTCTGTGGTGGTGGTAGCACTGGAAGAAAACAGACTTGATAGTGGTGAGGCGGCTCCTTGTCCTGCCCCAGGGTGAACAACCACTGCCACCACTCCCTGGGTCAGCATGTAGCAAGAACAAATGTGCAGGTGAACCCTGGTGGCCAGAGAGCTGTCCCACCATCCCCACACTCCAGGTAGGGCAGAGGAACTGAATATATGGGCGTCTGTCTAGCCCTGGTCCGCTTTCAACACCCTACCCCCTGCCATGACACACAGCTATAATGAACTGCAGGCAAAAGAAGCCACAGCAGCCACTTCCGCCCACTCTCCACAGTACTTTGGGAGGGTGGGGTTGGAGGCTGGGGAAGCAGCCCCTGCCCTCCCTGCTGGCACCGGAGGTCCCAGCCAACCACAGGGAAACCAGTCACCAACCACGGAAACCAGTCCACTGATGCATCCCCAGAACAGAGGACATGGGGGCAGAAAATACAGGACATGGGGGGGAAGAAGAGGGCTCGTTCCCCCAGCCAGGGCTGAGCAACAATGGTGGTTGAGGGGTGGGAAAATGGATGCAACGGTACCAAACAAAATCCCGGCCATGGGTGCATATTTTAAAAATCCACCCAGATGGGGTTTGACAGATAAAAAAAAAAGTGGTAATGTCCTGGAAAATCCAGACACGGCCACCAGGGGGCATGCGTGGAAAGTAGCTGCACTTAGTGAAAGCTCCAGCAAGGCCTATGTTATTACTCCTTTTTTAAAAAGGATAAACTAAAATTTACACCCCCTGAACATAGAGCTGATGAAACAGGAACCAAGAAGGAGCAGGAGGAACAGAAAAACTGTAAAATCCTTGCCCGGAAAAGGTAATTCCAAAGGGGAGACTTCAGGGCCTTGCTGTGACAGTAGCCCAGAACAGGCTGAGAACATGGGAGCAGAGGCTTTCTTCTCTTCAGGGGAGCCACTGGGCATGCACATGCAGTAGCTGTGCCGGCAAAACGCTCCCGACGGCCCAACATCAAATGCCTTTAAAAAAAAAGCCTTAAAACAACTACCCGGAGCCGCACATGGGGAAGACCTTAAAGCGGAACCCCCCTGGCCCCCCAAAAGCAAAACAAAACGAGCCCCAGGGGCGAGAGAGCCCAGAAAAGCTGCAGAAGAAAGTGAGTGGAGGGGAAGGGGTGCCAGACTCACCACGTGCAAAGATGGCGGTGGCAACGAGATCCAGGCCGGGGGAGCAGCCAGAGATAGCAGAGCAACTAGCCTGTCTCACATACACTATTACCACCCAGCATGAAGCCACCAAGAAACAATGGGAGATCCTGAACAACGGAATCCAGAAGGTAACAAGCGTGGTGGACACTTTAAATAAAAAATTGGATGGGATGGCGGAGAGGGTTACAAGTCTGGAAACCAGAATGGAGGAGAGGGAAGGCCAGAACCAGGCCTGGGAGGAGCGCCTACAGAACATAGAGAAGGCACTGGGAGGGGCCCAGCACAAAATTGAGGATCTAGAAAACAGGGGCAGACGGAATAATCTTAGGATCCAAGGAATCCCTGAGGCCACAGAGGCCCAGGGGGGAAGGGATCTAGTGCATAAAGTCCTGAAGGCCATCCTCCCACAGTGCACCAACCTGCATGAGATCGAAGTGGACAGGGCACACAGAACCCTGCGCCCCAGGCCTAAAGAGGGCGACCCCCCAAGAGCATTGATATTTAGATGCTTACGGTATCAAGAAAAAGAACAGATACTGTGGGAAGCCAGAAAGAGCAGAGACCTGAGATTTGAAGGGTGCAGGATCACTTTACAACCAGACCTGGCCCCAGCCACGGTGGCAAGAAGGAGAAAATGGTTCCAGATACAAGAAAAGCTAGCAACACATGGCATAAAAGCACAGATCAGATACCCTGCAATACTCTCCTTCATTCATAAAGATCGAAGAAGAAACTTCTCTGATATAAAGGCGCTGGAGAGATACATGGCTGCAAGGATGCCAGAACTGGGAAGAATAGCAGAGGAAGAAGCAGCAGCGTAGCTTGGTCAAGAGATGGTGGGAAGACGGCTAAACCGGGAACAAAGAGACACTGGGACAATATTAAGGCATTTCAAGAAATTGTAATGTATAAAATAATAAGGGAAGGGCTTGTCGGGGGGGATAGCGGAGAATAGCGACTCCATGGCATACCCCTGGAAGGTTCCTACAAAACCTTCAGATGAGAAAGGGAGGGAAAGGGGGGGGGAGGAGGGAGGGAGGGGGGGAGAAGGGAAAGACGGAGAGGGGGGGACAGAAGATTGCAAGGGCCTTTAGACAAACAAAAAGAAATGGTAACAGGGAGAGTGACAGATCAAAAACTAAGTAAGGAATATGGCTGAGTTTACAATATGCACATTGAATGTGAAGGGACTGAATTGTCCAACAAAAAGGAAAAAAACATGGCAATATGTGAAAAGGTTAAAATCACAGGTGGTTGCACTGCAGGAGACACACTTACTGCAGAAAGATAATAGTAGGGTCAGAGACAAATATTATGACCAAGTGTACTTTGCTAATGCAAAGAAAAAAAAGGCAGGAGTGCTTATGGCTATGGCCCGTACACTGAACTTCAAAAAACAAAAAATAATTAAAGACCCAGAAGGCCGGTACCTGCTTGTGCAGGGACTGGTGGAGGGGGAGGAATACACCTTTCTAAACTTCTATGCCCCTAACATGGGACAGGTGGAATTCATGCAAAAAATCATAGAACTGATGAAAGCAGAGGGCAGGGGGACACAGTTCATGATAGGAGATTTAAACAGCCCATTGACAAAACTGGACAGGTCAGGGGGAGGGAACCTCAAAAAAGGGCAGAGGAAGATGGCCAAGATGATAGAGGCAGCATCAATGGTGGACACATGGCGACTAAAACATCCTAGAGACTGAGAATACACTTTTTTCTCCAACAGACACAGGTCATACACAAGAATTGACTACATATTTATGCAGGATAGGGAATGGAAACGCTGTCTCGGAGCAGACATATGCCCAGCGGCATTCACAGACCACAGTGCAGTAACAGCCTCAATAACGGGACGTAACCTGGTCAGCAGACCACAGCACCCAGAAGCCCAGCTCACTTGCACACTCTGGCCTGGCCACATGGTACCCTAGGAGCTGCCTATACCAGCTCATGAGCCCATAGCCAGCTGCCCTGGAGGATGGTTCAGCCAGCAGGTCCTGCACATCCCACCTCAGTCAAATGTCAGCCAGGGCCAAGGTATCAGACACCACCAACCTCTTCATGCCCCATACTCTATGGTGGACCAGTTCATGGTCAAGTATGCAGAGTGGGCACAGGACAGCTGAATGGGGGACAGGTGTGGTGGGGACCATTTAGAAACAAGGAAAACACTGTGTGTTATGTTCACTCGATAAGGAAATACCCGAGACCGTGCCAACCATGGGGGATTACAGCTTCCACAAAGCAATTGCCTGACAGAGACCTTGAGCTTCTCAGTGAGTTGCACAATTGGCCACTTTCTTACACAGGGTCTGTTCTTCATGCCCTTTCCCACCCCACCCCCTTGGGAGAGACGCCGTGATCCCACATTGCCCATAAGCTGCAGAGGAGCAAGGCCAGGGCCAGGCCAGGGCATTACCCCTGGTTAGAGGACAGATTAGAATCAGATTCAGCTATGCAGGGACATTCCCATTTGGCCCTCCCCCAAATTAAGCTTTTATTAACAGCTGTAAATAACATGTTCATACAAAATAAACAGGTAAATGGTAGCACTGTTAATGAGGCATGTTGCTGTGATATAGCTATTGTAGTTACTTGCTAACTGGGTGCAACAACACCAAGAAGGGAGTGACACACATGGAGGAGGCTGCCGTGAAGACTCAAATGAAGAGAATAGGAAAGAGCATAAGCATTGCCAAATTAGATGTAAAACATTAGGCCAAGAGGGAATTTGAGGAAACACTCACTAAAGATGCAAAAAAAAACATTTTCAAGTACATCAGAAGCAGGAAGCCTGCTAGAGAGTTGGTTGGGCCATTAGATGACCAGGGGGTGAAAGGGGCGCTCAGGGAAGATAAAGACATTACAGAGAAGCTGAATGAATTCTTTGCTTTGGTCTTCGCCACTGAGAATGTTGGTGAGATACCCACGCTGGACCGAGTCTTTGTAGGTGAAGAATCGAAAGAACTGTCACAAATAAGTGTGAATCTGGAGGGGCTTCTGGAGCAAACTGAAAAACTAAATAGTAACAAATCAAGACGAGGTGGTATTCATCCCAGAATTCTGAAGGAACTCAAATATGAAGTTGCAGACCTGCTTGTGGCAAAGCTGAGCCACAGTAGAGCTGCGGGCCCTTATAGAACTGAGGAGCGTGTTGAAGACACGCCCACTTTTGGCTATATAACAGAGGAGGAACCAGAAGAGAGAGTCCGTTGCTGCCTGGAGATGGAAGGAGACACATCTCTGTTATCTGATTTGAAGGAGATCATGGAAGGATGACCTAAGAATCTGACTCCTGGAAGTGAGTTGTGTGAGGAACCTGCCAGAGGATTGCTGCCTGACCAGGCTTGGGCTAGTTCTGTGTAACAGAAACTTGTATATGGTGAAGAGGGAATATATGGATTATGCTATATAAATAAACCAACAAATTTATGCTAATTCCCTGAGAGATTGTGTGATTGGGGCCTGTTCCTGAAAATACTCTCACACACAACACCGTGCCCTGTTACGTTACAAATTACCAATAGTAGTGTATCACTAAAATCTGCCACTGTACCAGAGAATTGGAGGGTAGCAAATGTAATGTCAATATTTTTAAAAGGGCTCCAGAGGTGATCCTGGAAACTACAGACCGGTGAGCCTGATGTCAGTCCTGGGAAAACTGGTGAAAATGGAGTATGATAAACATGGCTTAATGGGAAAGAATCAACATGGATTTAGGAAAGGGAAGTCGTGCCTCACTAACCTATTGGAATTTTTTGAGGGCGTAAATAAGCATGTGGATAAGGGTAAGCCAGTTGATATAGTGTATCTAGACTTTCAGAAGCTTTTGATAAGGTCCCTCATGAGAGACTCTTGAGGAAATTAAACAGTCATGGAATAAGAGGCAGCGTCCTACCGTGGATTGGCAACTTGTTAAAAGACAGGAAGCAAAGAGTAGGACTAAATGGTCAGTTTTCACAGTGGAGAGCTGCAGGAATCTGTACTGACCAGTGTTGTTTAATGTATTCATTAATGATCTGGAGAAGGGAGTAAAGAGTGAAGTGATCAAATTTGCAGATGACAAAGTTATTCAAGGTAGTTAAAACCAAGTGGATTGTGAAGAACTGCAGGAGGATCTTGCAAGACTGGTGGATGCCTGTGAACAGGGTGATAGAGATGCACCATGTATAACTTGTGCCTACTGTGGGACGACTGCCATCCCCTCCCCTGGTGCACTGACTCAGTGGTCTGGCCTGTCCCTCCTCCTTCTCCATGTTCCCCTTTCTGGCACTCTCCTGGTGGCGTGGGCCGGGCATTGGGCATAAGCTTCTGTGAAGTCCAGTGACTAGGGATGATATTTGGTATCAGTCTTGATATTTTCTTGATTCTGCCATGTCCTCAGGCCACACCTGCAGAGGACGTCCCCGACACGCTGGGCTCGGGTTGCACCGCCGCAGCCGCTCCACTGGTGTGTTGCTGGGCCGCAGGCTGAGGGGAGTGGGGAGGGAGGCAACCCCACCCAGCCCAGCCTGGGGGTGGAGGAAGGAATTGGGGAGGGGGAGGATGAGGTCTGAGTTGGTCGACCAGCCAGCCAGCCCGCTTGCTGGTTGGGATGGGTGCAGAATCGGGGCCAAGGGCCTGCAGACTCCCTTGGAATTTTTAATTGTTTTCCTTGGGAGAATCGAGGCCCTGTTTATAGAAGTAGATTGTGTTTCAATTTAGGTTTACTTCTTATCTTGGACTGCTTTATGGTCCGGGTCTTGACCTAATTCCATAGGCAGCTGGAGTTGGAATTGCACCCAGGAAATCAGAGCTTTACAGCGAGTGAATGACATTACTGAGTGCGATCCCCCTGCCCAGATTGGGGCAAAGTCCTAGGATTCCCCTTCCTGGTGCTATGGAGCTTATTGATACTAGGGTCCATTGCCATTTATTTTAGGGTCCCCACCTGGTCACATGTGCACACACACAGAAGGCTCACTCACTCTGCTTGCTTGCTTCCCAACCAACTATAGCAGCTGCCAGATTTTTCCTCTTAAAAAGGTCCCAAAATTCTGAAGTGAAAAAAATCACACAAACCCCCCACGAAAACTAGCACAGAAACCAGAATAGAAATCAGAAATACAAAATCTGCCTGCCTTGCACCTCCCTACTGATAACTGCTGTTATGTTTACTTTCTCTGAGAGGCAGACATGACAGTAATAGCACCCCTAAAATTTCAGGGAGACTCATTCTTCCAAAAAACAGGGGACATCTGTTCCCCTTGTCCCCTTTTCGTAGAGTCAGACATGTGTATGGCTTCCTCTTAAAGATTTGAACCTAGCTACGTCAGTCTGCTGTATAGAGCTTGCTGCACAGACATGTGAAATGCCAGGGGTGTTCAGCAGAAGTTAGGCATCTATCTCACCAAGACAAACTGCAGCCTGATCCCCGGATGATTAGAGTGCAGCTTCTGCTAAACCAAAAATGTGCTCAGTCCTCTTCCTTTATGATTACAAGATAAATCCATCTGCTCTAAAATAAACTACAAGACAGTTTCTAATGATTTGTTGCTAGCACTGCATCCAAAAGGTAATCATCTCATGATGCTGCTATGCCAAACCTTATTACATTAAGAAAAGGCCCCAGTTGGACTCCCATGTGGATCCTGATTCCCAGTGGGTTGTGATCATAAAATCTACTGTCCTAGTGAGAGGCTACAGTCTTTTCTTCTAGTATCACTATGTATGTCACTTGTAATGATGAATGTTTAGATTCCCTCTCCCCACAGTTGGTTGTTCACAAGATTGTTGTGTAGACCTGATGAGCATCTCAACACAAACGGGATATAATGGAGTTAAAAATAAAGCAGTAATTCTTGCTGCCCTCTCCAGTCACCATACTATCAGCAGGCAACATGAAGTGCTGCTCAACATTCACTACCTCAAATACCTGCTGTAACAATGTTTTCTTCCTCTTTTTAGAACAGTAAAGACGATATTACCACAGCCACTCCAAAACAGCCATAATACGGTCCACAGACGGAAAAGGGAAAGTCCAGACGCAGCACTCCAAACCAGAATGAACAAAATATAGAGAAATGCATTTAGACCATCACTTCAACAACAATATTTCATTTTAATTGACTTGAGGGAATGAGGACAGAGCCAAAGAACTGAGACAGGTTTGTTATAGCTGTCTATTGACAAGTGACCAGAATATGTTTTACTCAGTATGGGCTGTACTATTCCATTGACTCTCTTTGGGACTGCAGTGTGCATTTTACATAACCTGATTTAGCAGCTGTGTTTGGGAACACACTAGTACACTATATGAGCAGATAAGTGCTGTTTGCATTATTTCAAAGAATGTAGCAGTCACTCACTCAAAGAAAACTCACAAAACCAGATGGAACTGTTTGTCAACATCATCTTAGCTTCTTTCAGTGTGCATCACTGAGCGTAAGACAGATGAAAACCTTCCAGTTCTGCTTACAGATATCATAAAACAGAAACATTTCAGAAAGTTATTATGATGATGTTAAAAGAAGTTAACTCGAAGAGCAAATTCTAAAACAGTACTTCGTTTTGCTAAAGTTTAAAAATAGGTTAGGTATTGGCAGTGTGCTATTGGCCACAAGGGGGCGTTCTGGCCTCTGGACTAGATCTGAAAATATTCAAACAGAAAGAAGTACATCTGCCAAGTGCCAAACTCGTATCATTATGTGAACAGCTTTTCACTCCGGCCCAGTGTACTAATGGCTCTGTAGTGTGGAGAGACTGGTACAATGGGAGATTAGCAATTTACTTGAGATGGCATCACAGTCCCTTATTCCCCAGGTTGGCTTTGTTCAGTCTGCTGCTGTGCTTTCGGAACAAGCGGAAGGCAGGAGAACCTCTCTGGCTCCTCTGGCCGCCTATTACAATAGATGCCCTGAGGCAGAGCTGGGGGAGAAGAAATGACATGGAAACACCCTCCTTTTTTAAACAATCCCCAGAGAAATCATATCAATGCCCCCTTTTCCATGGCCTTTGCCTTTTCGACCACTACATCAAACGATGCGTATCTGATCATTGCTAGTTCCCTTGTAATTGCATCATTGACTGATCCCCCACAGGGATGGGACAGGTGGTGTATCATACAGAATTCCCCTTCTGCCTTTTTTGGAACAATTGCCAACGGTGACACAACCAGATTATCCATGGTGGTTTTTACAAATGGGCCTGCCACCCTACCTTCCGCCACTTCTTTTGCAATTTTCTTTCTTTCTTACTACATCCTCCCTTCCTACTATGGATTTCAAGTTGTGCACTGCCCTATGCTGCTTAACAGGGCCCGCCAGGATAAGGAAACCCTGTCTAAAACCTTCCAACACATAGTTCACCTCTCCTCCATCCGGATGTCCCTTGAGCGCCCTTTCGAGGCAGTCAATTCTGACCAACTTCAGTCCCCTTTGAAGGGCAGGCACCCCCAGGGGGTCCCTGTCCTTCCTTTCCATTTCATTCCCCTTGACTGAACCTACCTTTGCCGCCCCTCTGTTTAAGCAGTTAGATGTGGCGTGCGCTCCCCTACAACTGGAGCACACCGCTCGGCTGCATCTACCCACCCTGTTGTATTCCCAACATGGGCCGGGCCCCTCTGAGGCCTTCTCCACGAAATGGTTCATTTGCCGGTGCCACACCACCTCACACCAAGGCGTGACCACTATCAGATAGGGGTGCACTAGTTGCATCTATCATGCATTCCAACCATACGTCAGGTGCATGAACATCCCAACAGAACCCGGGCGTTGTTTCTGCCCTATGATGAAATGCTTCGTCATAGCACAGCCATGCTCCCGCTGGTCCCTTTCCGTAGGCCCTCCGGACGATGTCGGCATATTTGTGTAGCTCTAGTCCTCTCCCAGGATCAGCTTGCAGTATCACCCCCATGTATACCGCAAATGCTGCTGTCCAGTTCGACCAGTTCCGGTCTGCCTTAGGGCATCGGAACTTTTCTTTGTCTTTGCCGTCCTCCGGCTCAGAGTGATCCAGTATTGGATCACTGAACAAAAGGGTGTACAGATCAACATATTCCCCCTTTAATATCTTGTCCTTTGTGGTAAATGAACCCTGAATGGGGCCACCACACTCAAGCTAGCCCCCCCCCCCGGGGGGGAGGGGGAGAGCAACTCACCAGCTGCAACACCAGTCCCACGCCAGGCTGAAATGTTTTTTCCCCAGTAATGGCGGAACCTTCGCCGCTCCCAGCCACCACCACTTCCCCTTGACCACTCATCCCAGTCCCTAGTTCTGCCCCGCAAACCTGGTTCGGGGCAACGGCCAGCATGACCCATGCCCATGCACCATTCAAATACAACAACTGTGGCCCACTCAGCTGGGAGTAATGTGTCGGCCCCCTCCCCATTCTGTCCTCTCTTGGCCGTGTCCCCTGAAGCCCCATATGGGGAAGACACGCTCCCCCCAACTTGTCCTGGACTCAAGACCACCCCCCTTTGGTCTCCAAACTGCCGCTCCAATCCTCTCACTTCTCCATTCCCCCTGGCCACTCCAGGCTGGCTGACCAACTCACCTTGCACTCTGCCCTGCTGGATCAACTGTCTTTCGGGGTCCCCCCCAAAAAGTAACGTGGCTGCTGTGTGGTGCCCTGCTGCACCTCCCTCTCAACAGCCAGGATCCTTTGCCACATCTCCTCATTCGTTGGTTTGGCCAGGATTTCCGGCTCCACGACCCGTCTCCTACTCGCTGGGGGCAGTCGGCCTCTGTAAGAAGACAAGGGCTCTCCAAACCCCCCGGGTTCCCCCACCCTGGTAGTCCATCTCAGGGGCTGGTCCTAGTGCCAGCAGAGCGGGCCTGGTAACCCCCCGACGCTGGTACTGTATCAGCCCTGGTACTCCATACGAGTCACTAGGGCCCTTTTCCTGCTCCATGCCCCCCCAGCACCGGGGGCAATCCCCCTGTGTAAAAGGTCTGTAACAACAGGCCTGTGCCAGCCCCTTGGCTTGGGGCTCCCCCAGCTGCTCCCGCTGTGGTTGCTTCATCCCCTTGCTCCCTGTTGAAGCCCTGGGGGGGGTGCCCCCTAGCTCTCACCAGCTCCCCATGCAGCTGCCTGCACAATCTGCTAATGCCCCCTTTGGGCTCCTCTGTACAATACTGAGCTGGGTGTGTCACCACCCTACCCCACCAGCGCACTCCCTGTTGATTTGGGGGGGACATTCAGCCCCTCTGGTTCCCTTGACAGTCACACCCGCAGGCTCCATTGTTTCCCCTGGAGGCATTCCCCCCCCACGCCAGGCCCCTGGCCATTGCCCCACTGGCGACCCCGCTTGGGGGCTTCCCGGCCCGAAGTCAGGCCTCACATGCCTGTAACCAGGCGAGTATGACGGCCCTGATGGGAGGGGCCTCCCTTTCCGTCGGTACCTCATCGCTGTGGTTCATCTCCCCTTCCCACACCTGGTCTCTGCTCGCCGCCACTGTCTTCTTTTGCCCCCCGTCGCCTTTCTTCCGCGCTCTCCCCATGCTAACAAACGCTCAATATCAATGACAGGGCCTGAAAACTCAGCAGCAAGGCGCATTGCTGCTGACTGTTCGGCTGCCGCCCTTGGAATGTCACTCTCATGCGGCTCTCAGGAGGTCCGCCCTTCCTAAAAGGGGCGGGCCTCCAAATCCCTGTGCAGCGCCATTAGTGTGCTTTCGCTCTGGGATAGTTGCCGCCAGCAACTCTTACCTCACTAAGAGAGCTTTCAAGAAAGCCTCTCTGCCGCGGCCCCACTCTGTGCCTCCCCCCACTTGGGGGAAGGGCGCAACAAATGCCCCATCACCACCATTTTGGCGGTGAAGGGGACTTGTCATGGATGGATCATTACCTTCTTCAGGATGGTCTCCTGGCATATGTCTGCCCCCGGAAAGGTGCAGAATCAGTTTGGTTGGTTCGTCCCCAGAGACTTACGGAACCAGAGAGGTTCTGGAATGCTCTTGGGGAGTTACCCTCCGATCTTGACGACTGATGCCCGGCAACTTCAGGGGCATTTGGCCTGTGTCAGTTTTCTGGATCCCTTGCAGTCCAGATTTTGTCTGGACTTTGGCACTGAGACTGCGTTTGTGGGTTTGGTTGGCAGTTTCTGTTGTGATCTGGATCAGGGTCGATCAACCTTTTTGATCCTGTTCGATCTGTTGGCTGCATGTGATATCGCTGACCATGAGATGTTGGTGACCCACTTGTGGGACCGAGCTGGGGTGGGTGGAATTGTTTTTGAATGGTTCCATTCTTTCCTAGCTGGGAGAACTCAGTGGGTGGTGCTGGGGGATTGCCCTTCATCTCCCTGGGACCTCACGCCTGGGGTCCTGCAAGGTTCTATTCTGTCCCCTCTCCTGTTCAACATGCACATGCAGCCTTTGGGCAGGGTCGTGAGAGGGTTTGGTGTGCGGTGTCATCAGTATGTTGATGACACCCAACTTTCTCTCTCATTTTCAGCTGACCCAGGCCCAGCAGTCTCGGTGCTTACACGGTGTCTGGCAGCTGTGGGGAACTGGATGGGGGTGAGCCATCTGAAGCTAAATCCTGAAAAGACAGAGGTGATGCTGGTGGGAGGAGCTGAGGGAGTGGTGGCCCCCATGATTGATAGATTTGTATTCTGGGGGTGCGCCTCTATTTGCAGTTCTGCCTGGATGTCAGCTGGGAGCACTCTTCTCAAGGTCCCCTGAATTCCTCAGGTGGCAACTATGAGGAAGGTATTCTCAGTGGCCACACCAAGGCTGTGGAACTCCCTCCCGATGGAGGTCCGCTTGGCCCTGGACCTTTCCTCTTTCCGAAGACAGTACAAGACCTGTTCCACCAGGCTTTTGGTGAGGGAGATGGGTGATGGGGGGGGGGGGG